>WAAB01023027.1:0-18767 GCA_013389865.1 Piaya cayana
TTGTTCTATGATTCTATATGTGAAACTGCTGGTTTTCCTGCGTGTGTAGATGCACTGGGGAAGACCCAATCCCACACTGTTGTGATGCTATGTGTCCTTGGACCAGGAAGACCACATCCACAGCCTTTCCCTACGGCGATCAGGTTAGTTTGGCAAGTCCAGATTAGACATAGCCCTTCCTTTGCCAGTTAACCTATGGCTTAAGTATATTAATCTATGACTGATTGCAAACAACCACATAGATGCATACTATAAACTCTTCAAGCCATATGCTATAAACAAACCAATGGTTTGGTTTTCCACTGATTATTTCTAACTACTTCTACATTTATCTGGCACATTAAATATAGTAGTAGTTTTACCAGTGCTTAGGCACTCAGGTAGCATGACGTTTCTAAATCAATTCCTCTTTTTCAGTCATTCAAAGATCATGTTAGCCTTGTTTAAGTTATAGTGTTTCACAGAGTGTTTTCATTACAGTTGGTAATATTAAATTTCCAATCAGTCTCACCTTTTGCTAGGCAGAATTTCTTATCTTGTAAATACAAGCTATATGCCTTCATTCTTGTTTGCATTGCTCTGCTTGTGGCTGTTTTACAGTGCATCTTTTTATAATACAGTAATTCAGCAAAGCCAATTAGATCATCTGTAACAGTGTGATATCCTCAGTATTTCTGGCTCTACTAGTTCCTGTTAAATGTGTAAAGCTTACCTACTTAGCATCACTACTTTGAGAACAGGTGAAGTACTCTTTACCTAATATGCGCCCTACTGATGGACATTAGTATAAAACACCATAAATCATAGAATAATACAATCATTTATATTGGAAAACACCTATAAGATCATTAAGAAAACTGAGAACTGGTAAGTTCAGCACTAAGCCATGTCCCTAAGAATCACAGCTATACATCTTTTAAATACCTTCAGGGATGGTGATTCAGTCATTTCCCTGGGCAGCCCTTTCAGTGAAGAAATTCTTCCTAATACACAATCTAAACCTCACCTGGTGCAACTTCTCTATGTGTCCTCTTGTCCTATCACTTGCAGTTTAGGAGAAGACACTGACACCTTACTACATCCTCCCTTCAGGTAGTTGTAGAGATCTCCTTCCACATAAGATTCAAAAAGGTAACATGATTCAAACCTGAAAAGCCCAATTATAGCGAAAACTGTCTTTTTCAATAAAAGAATTACAGGCAATTCACCAACAGTACCTGACATTGCCTTCAACACTGATCCCCATCAGCACTGGAACAAAATTCCACCAAATCACAGTAAAGGTAGAAGAGTAGAACAGGCAAGGAACTGTTCCCACCCACAACACTCTTCTATTGTGTGAACTGTTTATACAGCTGGGTCTTTTTATTTATGCGTTCTTTATAAATGTAACTCATTTATTTCTCATTTCAACACCCTGGAGATGTTCACACTTCTCACATTTTAGAGATCTGTACCATACCGTATACTCCTACTGTCTAGGTAGCACATGCCTAAAGACATCAAATACCTCACAGCTGAAATGAAGCAAAATATATCAAATGTTACTTATTCCCTGAAATAATGGTGTCAAGAGATTCTTTCACTGTGGAAGTGTCTCTTGTTTTCATTAGTTTTAGTAAGCATGGCCATTTCAGCCTTAGAAGCTATTTCTGTTGCTATAGAGAAGGTAAATATTATGACAAGTGTCTTCAAAAGAAACTATTACTGAACATATCAACTGCTACCTACTCTAAAACCATATGGCCCAGAAACCATTACAAAAAAATGAACAATTTGGCAATTTTTCATTGTTTCCTTTTAAAATACAGTACTCTTGATTTTTCCTGGTTTTTTTTTCTCCTTTCTCTCTCTTCCTCCTTGGCTTTTGTAGACGTTTGTCTTTGATCCTCTTGTAACTGAGGTCACCAACTGCATTCATGCAGCTTCCTCTAGTAAAAGTTGATACAGTTCTAAAACTGCTTACTGGTGAAACAGCTACTCTTCTTGCTAAACCACAGAGAAGATATCTAGATTTGAATAGTTCTGCCTTCTAGTAAACTTGCAAGAACTAAATAAGCTTTCATCAAGTAAAAAAATCAGTTATTTCCTTGTAGGTATTTTAAGAAATATATGCAATACCACTAATTTCCCCATGAATACAATTTCAAACATGTAGCTACATCTCATTTCTGTAGTTCAGATCTCTACAGGATCCCACACCATAGATTTGCTATAAATTGAGAGCACAGGCTCTCAAACATGAAGATGAGGGAGTGTAAATCACATTCTCACTGGGAAGATTCTGTTGCTCTAGAGCATTCTGGATTTTGTGAATTTTACAAAGGACTAAATTTGAATCTCTGTTACACTAGGGGAAAAAAATGGAACAAAAGGTTAGGGAAACAAAGATTAGGGAAACTATAGCCCATATGGGAAAGAAACATGAGGCTAGAGGGTTCTACCTCAACGAACTGTGTCCCCAAATTCAGATTATTCATGATTAATTCTACTTTAGAGGAAGAGAAAGAGAAATAGGAAAATTCTACTCTGGTCTATTCCATCATCTCTTCTTCTATCCCATCCCATCAAATCCCATCCCATCTGTAAAACATAAACTGGGATGGAAAAATTCAAACAGACATGCAAGGTGTTCTACAAATACTACTGATGTATTTCTTCTTGCAGTTACTTGAAAATGTACCACTTGATTGCCATTTTCACAGATGCGATTAGATTAGACAGGAAAGCATTAAGACAATCTTCTAGACTACAGTATGAGTAAACTCTCATATTTATGGCACATAGGTCACAGTTGACATTGGAAAACATTTAGCAGAGATTTTGACAGACCTGGGTATGAGGTTCTTTCTACCTCTAACCACAGTGCCACAAAGCCAGCTGTTAGCTGGCATAAGCTGTCTTAATAAACTCCATTTATTATTTACAGAGCCAAAATTCATTTTTCTGACATATTTTTTAATTGAAAAAAGCCATATGGATCACTGCCAAGAGCAAAATAGGCAGCAAGAGATGCATTTTATTTTTTTCATAAGCACTGCCTAGAGAGAATATGTTGCGATACAGTAGGATATGTCCATAAAAATTAATTTTGTGTCCAAAGAAATGATATGCATAAGTTAAGATGGAACAAAAAGTTTTAAGGGCTCCAATGAAGAAAAAATGACATTGCTGTTAATTAAATGGCCTGCTTAAGGAGGTTTTTATTAAAGACAAAGCATAAGGTATAATTTAATTGGTTGCTTGTTTATGCAAAGCGCTGTTCAACTTGAATGACTGAGTCAGAAAAGCACAATCCAAAAAGGAAGACAGCATAGCTATCTTCATAGATATGACTATCCACTACACCTGGATACTTGGCTGTCCTCCAACTCTGAATTTTGTTTTGGGAATAGAAGTGACACATACTTTTTTTTTCTGTTGCTGATTCATAATACTTGCTCTCTGTCATGGTAACAGTATCTCAGTGTTTTTTTCATAGAAAATATTAATCCTGACAATTTTACATAACAAGAATATGTTACCTAGTGACATTTCTAACTATTTGGAGTCATGTAAAGCATACAGAAGTTACACTCATGGCCGTATTTATCAGTGAATATTTAGCATTTTCTAACACTTCTACTGGTTAATTTAGATTTACAGTTGTATGACATTCACTTGAATGGTCTGAGGCCTCCAGGGGTATTTTAAAACCAACTCACATACTCCCAACTACATAACTAGAAATAAATTTTAAAAATGTATGAATTTCAGATCTTTTTAAAATTACTCTAAGTGAAAACCTTGCAGTTTTCAAAAGAAACATGCTATTGCAAAATAAAATTTGAAGCCTTAGACTGAAAATGTGAAAATTACGTGTAGACTTTCCCCTTTGTTCTCTTAATAATTCAGCTGTGGGGATGTCAACTTTTACATTAATCTGTTTATCACTTTTGCAAGTCCTTAGCTGCATTTCCAAATAAATACAAATATTAATCAAAAAAACTAGCTCAGAAACAACAACAGCAATTATTACAGGCAGCAAAGTGGGACACTGCTTGCCGAACCATAATAAACACATTAGTTTTAAATCAGACTAATTAATGCTTTATTAGATAGTGTCCAGATTAGTATCTGCACAGCTACTTAAAAATACAGAAGAGAAAACTTCCCCAAATTGCTACTCTGCAAAAAATGTAAACAAATGAAAACAGAGGAAATGTGAATTCTTAGACAACCTTAACATGGCTATAGTACTGCCAGCCCATACTATAACAGTTCCATTGTAACAGCAGGGCCCCAGTTCTGCATTCATTGAATATGTACCACTTTGTCATGGTTTGATTTTGGCCCCTTTAAGAATAGCCAGGTTGTGGCTGAGGAAAAAAAACTACAAATCCCAAGTATTCCATGCAACCTTTTCTACGTAAATAAGGGTGTAATTGGGGGTGGGACACACTTCCTTTTCCGAATCCGGCTCCATCTTGTCTCTCTCTCTGGTCTCCTGTGTGTGTGTTGGAAGGTCTGGTGCTGATGTCAGTCCGTCNAGTTTCAGTCTGCTTGTTCTTAGTATTTTCAGCCTTTCTTTTCTTTATCTCCCCTGGGTTTGTAACAGGGGGGTGAGAGTTTGAGGGAAGGGGAGGCTGTGGACGCTGTGAGGGTTTGGGGAAGAGTTTTGAATCAAACCATCACACACTTCCAGAGATGTCAGTGGGAATTTGGGGTATATAAGGAATATAGAATTACTTTCTTAATCCTTAGGCCACAAAGACTGCTGCCTGAACAGGTCTGCAGCACCTCTTAGGGCAGCACAGTAGGATTCTACTATTTAGTCTAAAAACCATATCAGCACCTTGCTTTTACACTCTTGTATGTAATAAGTAAATCAAACTAAACATCCAAAAGTTTAGAGTGAAATGTATTTTGAGCTGTTTTGCAGTGTAATCTTACCTCTTCTTCCCCACTTGTCCCCTGTTAAAGGGAAAATGAATAATACAACTCAGCATTTTAAATCCTACCTTTCCCTTATCCTGAGCAGAGCTACTTATACAGCTGTCGTTTCAAGGCAAAGCTCAGGACAATATTCATCTCACAGTTTAAAAGAAATGGACTGCTAAAAAGGACAGGTGTGAAAAATAAGGCAAAAGAACTTGTACTGTAATCAGTGGGAGTCCATCACAATAGTAAATAGCCAGAGAATGTTTCTTTCTTAACCCACAAATTACCCACATCCAAATTTCCAGCAACATTCAAAATTAATTTTCCAGCTTATGAAAGGTTTTCTATTCTTGCCTGCTCAGCACCCTCAGCTTTTTCCAATTAGGTTCTGTTTGTTTAGTTAAGATAAAATAAAAAATCTCTAAAGAAAGGATTAAAAGCTGTATCTTATAGGGAAAGAACATAAATTAGAAAATCTTTTCAAATCTTAAGTATGCATTCTTTATAATCTTCTGCACTGCTGGGAAATGTAATAAGAGTAATGACAGAGGGGAGCACTTTACTTCATTTGATTTGTTCAGTTGGAAATGTGCTTTTGACTCTCTGGAACTAAATCTCAAAATTCATGACAACTCAGACAATACTCTCACATCTTTATAATTCATCTGTGAATTATAAAGAGAGCTGTGAATTATAAAGAGAGCTGGGAAAGCTTACAGAAAGCCACTTGGTGAGCAAGCTCTCCAGATTCAAAAGGGCAAGACAGACAACCATATCAGTATGAAATAAGCAAGCTGTGACTGTAAGAAGACAGTAACAAGAGTTTAGGTGCTGGCAACACAGTTCTTCAGTGCAGGGTGGCCTCAGAAGGAAAATAATTTTCAAAATTACCAACAGATTTGACAGATAGGTATGAGTTAGTGAGCAATGACAAAACCAATAGAAAAGGCCAGAGGTTGGTAAGGGTAAAGCGTTGGTTACCATTTACTATTTCTTCGCAGTAGAATTAACTGAAATGTAATTACTATGCTAAAATGAAAGTTAAGAAAATCCGGTGAAAATTAAAAAAAGAAAAAAAAAGAAGCCAAAGGAAAATCTTAAAAGCAGAAAGAAGTACCTTCTTTTTAGGACAGGAAATCACTGTGCCCTTGAAAGTTGTTGTTGTTGTGAAAACACCACCAAGAGAAAACTCTAGAAGTTATCTTCCTCCTTTTGGTGCAATGTACCATAGTGCAAAGAAGCAGTAAGTACGAATATATACAAAAGGAAAGAAAACAAGGCTGCTGTTCCTCCCTTTCCCCCTCCTTCTTAATGTCAGAAAAGAGTAAGCAAGCAGTGTGATCTTCAGATAATGGTGAGAGTTTGCAGCTTTCTAACATCCCATTCAATCACCAAAGCTTATTTCTTAATTCCAACAAACTGGGTTCAGGCTGCATCACCTGCCACTCTACTTATGCATTCAACAAAACTTAGCCTTCGGCAGGAATCCCTCACAGCAGATATGAGATTCAGGCAAGCTCTGCTCTCAGTAAGATTTTGAGCTTGGGTTAGGCAATGGCTGCAGTCAGGACAAACCAAAGTCACTGCACTCTGAGTGTCACCATTGAGTTAAGTCTAATGCCTGAGATAACAATGTGATGCAGTATCTAGGAGTACATTAGAGCTGGGTTCTGATTTGGAAGCAGGCAGGACCACAACTAACTCTACAGGTGTGTCTGCATACCAGAAAAGGGACTAGGAGTTCAGAGCAAAGGCTGAGCACACAGGACATGACTTCACGTACTAAGCAAGATACTGAGCTGAACCACACCCAGAAGAGCTGCTGGTACTTACTGGCTGTACAACTGTGATTGGGACACTACATTTTTTTTTCTAAGAAGTTCAGCAGTCAACAGCTTTTGCCTAAGGGCAATGGCCACAGCCATTCTTTTCTCACTCACTACAGGATTGTTTTTCCTCCTGCTCACAGGTTTTGCAAAAAGATTCAAGTTCCCAAAAGCAGAAGATAAGGTTGCTCCTGGGAAAAGAGGTATGACAGGGATGCAGGAAGAAAACTACTAAGTGATTTGGAAATAAATTGGTTTCTCTGCTGTATAGCAAAGATCCTCCAATGCATGTAGCAATGCATTTCTTTCTTCTGAATGTATAAATAGATGAGTCTCTTATACATCTTATATATAACGGTTCTCACCATGCAAGTGGAGCTTAAGGTAGTATTGATCTTAAGTGATCATTACAGGGTAAGAGCAAGAAAAAGTAAAAGGAGGAAATCAGTAATAAATGTAGGGTGTTAATGGAATAAACACAAGCTTTGATTAAGCTAATAATTTTGTTCCTATCATGCAACAGATGTCATTTTTGAGGGAAGCCTTGAAGGATTTACAGATTAATGCTTGTGCCTACTTTTTACTGCTCAGGGTTACACCCAAAAAGAAGCCCCAGAATACCTGCAGGATCAGAGGCACAAGGAAGAGAAGAACTGTGCCACTTTCTGAGTGCAAGGGTAAGAAACTTTGAATTTCACTAAAGAAAATTTTAAGGATGACTCAGTAAATAACTATCCTTAGACCATACCACTCCTATATACACACCACTACCATACCACTACTATATACTACAGGCCTTATGAGTAACAGCTGAGAGAGCTGGGGTTGTTTAGCCTGGAGAAGAGGAGGCTGAGGGGAGACCTCATTGCTCTCTATAACTACCTGAAAGGAGGCTATAGAGAGGAGGGAGCTGAGCTCCTCTTCCAAGTGACAGAGGACAGGGCAAGAGGGAACAGCCTCAAGCTCCACCAGAGGAGGTTTAGGCTGGACATTAGGAAAAAAAAATTCACAGAAAGGGTCATTGGGCACTGGAATAGGCTACCCAGGGAGGTGGCTGATTCACCTTTCCTGGAGGTGTTTAAGGCACAGGCTGATGAGGTGCTAAGGGGCATGGTTTAGTGTTTGATAAGAATGGTTGGACTTGATGATCCAGTGGGTCTTTTCCAACCTGGTTATTCCATGATTCTATGACAAAGTTATGGGCTTTTTTCCTCCCCTTGTTAGACACTGCATTCTTTTTAGAATGTATTTCTCTTTGGCAACATAACATTTATGTCATTCACTGTGAATCACTACAGCATTCAACAGTCCTTGAAATGAAACATTCTGCACTGTGAAAATATGTCTTAAGAGCAGCTACAACGTACATTAGAGCTATTCTTGCACTGTTGGCCAGTTTGGGTTTTTTTAACTGCTAATGAACACTTTATTTTATATTTTAAAGATCTATACCATTAATACAAAGCCATAAAACAAAAAAAAAACCCCAACAGATAAGCAAACAACACAAAGTGTAACTGAAAATGAAGAACAGATGAAGCTTACTTGAGCTAACAGAGGCAAAATACTGAGTCTGGATTTATGCCCACCTGCTAATCAAATGCAACAGTACAAGTGCATGTTGATGCACAACACAAAAGCAGCTGAAAACACAGTAGAATTGTGTTTTCAGCTGGGTTTGTGGTGTGCATCAACTTTTGGACAGATGTCCAAATAGAGGGTCAGCAAATCTGGCATCTACATTATGTTCTAAGGCAGACTGGTAAATCTGATAGGATTTATTCTTGAGATCTTCCTATGAAGCCCTGTTTATCTTCAGATAATAATTTCTTTTAAAGTGTGTGAGAAGGAGGGAATTATGAATGTGGGGGAAACTAGCATGGTTTTAGAGACTGGGAAGAATCAAAAAACTGAAGTGAAGGGTGATCTCAGGATGTACACCAGCAGCACTATGAAAAACAACTGTGACATCTGTATTCTTTATTTCCCTTCATATCCTATGCACCAATAAAGCATTCAAACTGGAGTGGTTTATCTGTGAAGATTCCCTGAGTGTCAGATCTCAGAGGTGATTCAAGGAGAGCTCAGTATAAGTACTGGATGTATTGCACTGGAAACTTTTATTTCCACTAGAAAACTGAACATTTGC
The DNA here is from genome assembly GCA_013389865.1 of Piaya cayana. Classification (NCBI taxonomy): domain Eukaryota; kingdom Metazoa; phylum Chordata; class Aves; order Cuculiformes; family Coccyzidae; genus Piaya; species Piaya cayana. The sequence goes on from WAAB01023027.1 coordinate 8,896, forward strand.
AGAAAAAGTGAGAGTTTATTTATTTTTATTTTCACTGTTAGTTAGAGATGGAATAAGATGTCAGCAATGAATTAGTATAATGGTAATATATGATGATAATAATTTTGGTAAGAATATGATGCTATAGATTTTTTTTTCCTTCATTACTGTTTACTCCTAATTACTCCTAATAAGGCCCCACAATTAATCACCTTTACTAGTCCTGCTATCAATGACATTGTGATGCTTATTAACAGCCAATACTGTCATTCCAAAGCCAATATACATTAAGAGATCCTGATGTCAAGGCTAAGCCCCTATAGTAATCATATTCTCCTTATGAAAACTATGTATAGATCAATCATTAAATACACTCCATTAAATGAATGCCAGTTGTTACTCTGTTGTTTACATTACTTCAGTACTTGACTTTGGTTGCTTTGTCTTACAGCCTGAAAACCTGGGGAAAACCTAAGTCGTCTTCATGTAGCTAATCCAACATACATACTTGTATATATTCACAATTATCTGAAACATTGCAAGCTGCTAATGTCAATAAAGGTCTAAGGGACTCTTGAAAAGATTTCCCTTTGATTTCTACTTCAACTTACAGTACAAAAACTGCTTGAAAGGCTCAATTGTTGCCTTTAGTGTTCTGATGTCCCTCCAAACAAAACTGAATTGATTGAAATACAGCCTGTTGATGCTTTTGTGTCTCTATAGAAGCTGATGGCAACCATCCACCTCTTTCGATGAATGGCATAACTGGTCTGTCAGAGAGGATTTAGGACTTTAACATGTTCCCTGTTTGGCTGAGCTAACCAATTATTCTGCAGTTGCTATCAAGGCAGCAGACTTTCCTTCACTGGAGTTGTTAAGCTTGTCAAAATTTGTCATCGCAACTACTGACCCTCACTGCCTCTGATAGCAGTACAAGTGTCACACTAAACAGGCCTTTGCATTACAAGAAAGTAAATTACTGATGAGAGCCCACCAAGCACTCTGACTGTATGCCACAGGTCTGGCCTTCTGACCCCATGAGAGGTTGAAACAGCACTAGGTAAATGACAGGGTGTCACCAAACAACACCACTAATCATTTTGCAGAGTAAGTTTAAAAAGTCTCAAACAGTTAAAGTTAAAGGACTCTTGAAATTGGTATGTCACCTACAATGATGACAATAAAGTTTTGGGTATTTTTCTTTTTGGTTAAAAAGAGATTATGGAAGTCACTCATTCTGAAACAAAATTTTATTAAATAAATTACTATCTGACCCAGATTATGTTTTCAGAAAGCTGAACAGGCACAGCAGCTGGCAGTGGAGTACTTTGAGTCCAACACATCACATCATTACTGCATAATCCTCAATGAATTCTTGACCACCCAAGTAATATCTGAATCAGGACAGAGGCAGGTTTTTCATCTGACATAGTAATAACCACAAAGTACTTATCCATTCACACATAACTACAGTGGGGTAAAACCTATGCATACACCTAGAATTTGCTTCACTGAAAGTATAGGGTGTACAAGTCTTATAATGGAGTTAATCCCTACTAGTTATCCCTATCACTATATTATTTTGGTGACAAATAATTCATAACCTGATCTTAATCTTTCCTTCACTGTTGTGATTATATTCAGTTTAATCGGGTAATTTAGAATTAGTACCCTCTCCTCAGTTGCTACAGGGTATTTTACAGGAAAATAAACTTGCTAAAATAAGGGGAAAGTTTCAGAGAAACACCTTCTCTCATCATATTCCTAACTATGGAAAGCACCAGTTCTGGAAGGGCTTTAATTTCCAATACTCTGAGAGGTCCTGTTTGGTTCAATTAAGATTACTAGTACTGTCATAACCGCACCCAAGAATAAAAATCTTTGCAGTGTCAGGACCTTCACTCTTGTATGCTACGCTGAAGAACAAGAAAAGTTCTGAAAATACAGTGACAGCAAGAGGTGTTTGGTTTTCCCCCTAGAAGCCTTCAAATGTGATCATCTTTTCTCCATACATTATGTAAATAAGTATTTTTCTGACCCTTTGAAAAGTTACCTCTTTAATGAAAACAGGTAGATGCAATTCACCTCAGCAAAAAGATGAGAAAATGACTGTTGTAGGGGGGTTTTGGTTATGTGAATTACACACTATTTAAACAATGCAGAGTGGTAGTTCATCAGCAGTATAATGACTTTGAACACAACTGTTCCAATTTAAGAAAGTAAAACTAAAGAAGGAAGAGGAAAAGAGACAAAGGAGAAATAAATGGAGAACACCACTGCACAGAATCCAAGGATTTTGTTGAGTCTTAATGATGTCATTCAGTATTTAATCTCCAGTGACAAGAAGCTTTTTTCCTCTCCTTTCAGCAAGAAAGCAAATTCAACTTTAACAAAGCCATGTATTTGAAGCCAAGATAGGATATGAATCTTAAGTGTTTCCCTAGCCTTCTCTATCCTTTCCCCCTGGACACAGAGAGTAGCCACAAGTTTAAAAATATGCTTAGAAAGCCATATAAATATTTTGAGCTTGTTTTTTAACTTTTATTTAGGATGGGGGTCTTACAAAAGGGTATTGACAGAAAAATAAATAATGGCAAGTAGTCACCATGGTATGAGTAATTGGGGAACTGCCAAATATTGCTACTTGCCAAGCACCACAAATGAAAGCTTTTAAAAATATGCACACTCTTTGACTAGCATCTTTTGTTGTTAAAAATCAGGCATGGGTGAACCAATCAGAATACGGCAAAGCGCAAGAGTAAAAAAAGAAATGGCTGTGGCAGTGTTCATATTCTGTAACTACTAATCACTTCTAGAGAGAGACATTCCTCATTTAAAACAAACTCCATTATTTCTTGATGCTTTTATTTCATGATACAGCATTGACTTTAAGTGTTGGTACATGCCGAGAAAGGGGAAGGTTATTTTTTTACTTTTGTTTTACTTAATGATTAGCATTCACAGGCAGCCAGATAAACTGTAGCTCTCATGTGATGTCTATCATAATTGTACAAAGTCAATGTGTTCAGATGGGCCTAGTTCCTAGTTTACATCTGCAAAGCTTAATTCTGAACCTTTTATGATTGTCTACTGCAGGCATGAAAGATTTCGCTGTTGCCTGTATGCCGGGACAAGCGGCCGATGCCTTGGCATACCCGTGATATTAGCAGCAAGGGCAGAGCAAACAGCCAGGGTTCTCATGCTTGCTGCCTTGTTGAGACCTTGGAATCTTTTCTAAGACCCATGAGTTAAAAAGAAAAGAATGCATTAGACATGAAGACAAGGGCCACACCTGTAGTAAACAGTAGGTTGCATTCTACCCCTGTAACTGCGGGATTCTTACAGGTGGAAATTCACTGGGGTAGCTGTCACTGGATAAAGAAACACTACATAAGGTTTGCATCCTCTCAATAAGGTTGATCTTCCTTGTTACCTCATTGATGGTGTCTGTGCCTTAATCGCCTCAGTCTACTAGCAACCAAAAGCAGTCAAAGTTCAATGCAAGAACAATGGCTAAGTGCACATGAACTGTTCCACAAAGGCTCCAAGATAGGAAAGGAGCTCCATAAGCTGCAGAGCAGATTTTTTTTGTAAGTATTCTCATAGAAAGGCACAGAAAAGGACAAAAAATCAGTATAGTTTTTATTCTCTGTAAAATAAAGAACAATACTCACTAAATGCAGATTCCTACCATACTAAGCATAATTTACCTTACATCATCAATTTTTGTCTGGGATTGACAACAGATATCAGAAAGACAAGGAAAAGAAGCACCATGCAAAAGATGCATAATAAACCATCGTCATTGCAATAATTCAGTCATCTCATAACTCCCATAATGTGCCCAGAACACATAACAGCCCCAGTATCCAACAGGAAGGAGTCAGAGTTGTTCAGATTACTGTCACAATTTTAACCAGAAATCTAGCACCCAAGACTCCTGAAGGCACAGAGAGAGTACCTTATCCAGTGTGGCGTGGGAGTTGGTAAGAGGATTTATGCGTATTTGTAATCACACAAACGAACGAACATGCATTGCTCTCTGCTTCAGCGGCCAAAGGATCAAAATTCAAAATAATTAACCTAAAGTTTAGAAAAATATTGGAAAATTACTTGAAAAATCTTAATCAGACCAAAGGAAACACCACCTGGGGAGCAGCTGGGTCTTAGTTTCTTGAGCAGAAAGACAGAAAAACATGGGAGAAATAATGAGTCATGGGTAGAGTACTCAAAAGCCTTGTATCTACTCCCAGAGAATTACACTTGGGAAAATCTATGGAATCCAACTTGAACTTACATGGTAATGCTGGTAGGAAAACCAAGCAGAATTCCTATTAGCATCTGCAAAATATCCTATGTGAAGAAAGCTATTTAGAAATAAAACCTGGGAACAATAATTTATACTCAGTACTTAAGAATGACAACTATAGCCAGCCAGGGAGTAGCACTGATGTTATAATGTGCTGTTCTTCTTTCAGACCTAACACATCAGTACTAAGTGCAACACACAGCACAGAAAAAGGTCTCCTCTCTGATTTTCTCTTGGGAGTGCACTGAAACATGGACAGTAACATGTATTGATATATTTCGTATCAACACAGAATTTATTCACCTTTCTAAACCACTTTGGAGGCAACATTTTCTCTCTTAGCTTTTTAACATGCTGCTGTAGCCTATGCTAGGGTTTTACTTGATTTATTAAACTTGGTTACAGTTGTTTTCCAAGCAGAGATGGATTTCTACTACCATTACTAATTGTGAAGAGTGCTGGTGTATTTTTGGGAAAGACTGAAGAAAACACTTAAGAAACTCCTACTGCAACTAAAGCCAAAACAAAACACTGTAAGAGAACATGATATGCTTACTTCAGACTGGATCAAACCCCATCATTTTAGTCCTGATTTTAAAATTCTCTTGGCTGATTGGAAGAAAAGTATGAACACGTGTTTGAAATATTGTTAAAACACAATAAATGTTATTCCCAAGCTTGAATGTGTGTTTCTGCTACTAAAACCTATTTTAAATTGTTGTAACTAACTTCTCACCAAAAAAAAATTTAAAAAAAAAAAGACCAAAACCCTTCTGACCTTATTTCTTGGGGTTTTTTTAATCTCCTTTCTCATGATCAAAACTGAGATGAGCCCTCTGAGCCTTGAAAGGATAAAGGGCTGATGCTCACAGTGAGAGTGGACAACAAGTCACAAGCTGATGAAAAGGAAGACCATGATCATAATCAAGAATACAAGGAGGTTGGTAACACCATTATTTCCTACTTGCTGCAGAAAAACATCACCATGAGTCAGGAAACATCCTCCCAGGCTAGAAAGGGTGTTTGCAGACATATTAATATAATTTTTTAAGAACAGAAAAGTTCATGATCTGGATGCTTTGCATTTTCCATGACAAGCTGATTTATTGTTAAACTTCATATGCCATTATGATGCAAATTCCTAGATAATCATCATTAGTCAAATGTAAGTCACAGATATCAATCAGTGAAAGCTAAAAATGATAAACTGTGTTACTCAAAAACTAGATTAAAAACCTAGAAAATTCAGTGTTAAGGGAACAAGCAGCAAAATAACTTGAATCACATACAAATAAAAGCAAAACTTAGTGAACATGACCTCCTCATACAACTAAACATCTCAGAAGTTCTTAAGACATACACGTGTGCTGAGAAGCATAGTCTCTTACTCAATTGAAAAATAAATACTGAGGAAACACAGAAGAGGTCACAGTCTTCTCCATGAAATAGCAATGAATGAAAGAGAACTTCCTTAATTTTCCAGAATCTTCTACAAGCTTCATAGATTAATGAGTGTTAAAGATAAATCTCTGTGATCTTTGACTGCAGGTAGTTAATCTGGAGTCAGACTAGCCTCTTTCTCAAGAACATCACTTTTCTTCAAGGTATCAGTTACCTAAGAGAATATAATCTCGACCCTCACATGGTCCTGCAATCAAAATACTTAAAAGTTTATAACAATATAATGCACATATTATGCATGTAAGCCTAGAGAAATTAATAGGGACACCTTATTCAATGGCATTTTAACTCTCATTTCAGCCATCAGTGAAAAATGAGGTTTAGTTGTTTTAATGGGATAGAATATGTGTGTTATTTAGACCCATGATCATAACGATTCATACTTGATATCAGAAAACAGAAGGGTTCTGTAAAAAATGAAGGGGGAAGGTGCTTGACAGTTCAAAAAGAAATATGTCTTAAGTCATGTTGTATGATCAATTCTGTTGATAATACAATCCTGGAAAAAGCACTGGTGACACTATCTTCTGTTTGAATTGGCATAAACTGTCTGATTCTATTGTTCTCCTATGTCTTGCTTGCTTGCTTCGAGAATTTTATTCTCACTTCCCTGTAACTGGCTTCCAGCAAATCAGTTTATTAAATACCACAGTGGTGACAGTGAAGTACTATGTGATTACTCCATGGACTGTCATCAGACTCCTTGCTCAGCCAGCAAACAAGTCTGAGGCTGAACAGCTAAAGCAGGTTCATCGTGTTGCTGCATACACTGCCTATAGACCCAGTAGAAGAAGGTTTGCCATCATACTACATGCTGTACAAACAGGGTAGCTAATTGTCCCTGCAGGTGCTTGCAATAAACAAAATAAGCAATAAGGGAAAGGGCATAAGGAATGAAAAATACCACTGTTGCAAACATGTCAATGTAATGATTTTCATTTAAGGAAAAAGCTTCAGTGAGGGGATAAATGAAAGAGAAACAGAAGGGAGGAGGCAAAGAATGCAAAGGAGCAACAACGGAGGTAAAGAAAGGAAGACCCAAAGATATTCTTGATTTATGCACAGAAGAGAAAACCCAAGGAAAATCCTCTGTGAAGAGATTACTATTTTTAACTGTTTCAGCAGATGATTCTACCTTGTTGTCCATCGGAATGCAACTTATTCCTGGACCAGAATTGTTTAAATTTTTTCGTAATTGTGATTTGGAGAAAAGCTGTTCCCAAATTTTGCATCTTCACAGTGATCTTACATGTTCACTGCATGAGTTTGGTTTAGATTACAAAACTGAAGCAAAGCCAGTCCTTTCTAAGCCATGGTTTATTACCAATGGTCAACACTGAGGTGGAAGACCCAGAGAAGATTTATCTGGAGAACTCCCAGGCCTCTGATATCAGATTTCTAAGTTCCGAACCCTGGGAGGTGTTCACATCCATTGCCTTTTATAAAGTATAATCACAGATACACCAAACCAGACATGCTGCCTACAGTTTGAAGGTCTGACTTGGTGTCCACCAATATTGTTTGACAGCACCTCTGTAAATCTTTAAAACAGCAGGTAAACAAGAATTATATTAAGAGATGAAAAGAAAAAGTCAAGAAAAGAAAAACAACCCACTCCCAAATTTTTCGATAGATGCCTGGTCAGATTGATGAAGCTTAAACAAGAAAACAAACAAAACCTACAACAATTAAGCATAAATTATCATTAAGATCCTAATAAATTATCTTCCAAAGAATCAACACTAAAGTCCCATGTATTTTAATACACTACAAAAGCATAACACTTCTATGCTATGTATGCCATCAGCACGGGCATATGTATGCATAGGGAATAACCACAACTTTAAAGTTCACAGACAAGAATCATAAAGAACACATGACCCTTTGCAGGGCTCCAATTTTACCATTTCTGACTAAGGTCTAGCTACAAGTAATTTTGGAGCTGAACAACTGAGATCTCAGTCCTTAAAAGTCTTTCTTCTTTGTTACAAAACTAAACAATTCATCTGATTTGTGCCTTGGAATGAAAATATAACTTCAAACAGCTTCTCTATATATACCTGAGGAGTTACAGGATGTATTTTTTTTTACATGCTCTGACCATGACCATTTTGTTATGCAGATTCTGTTATCACTCTTGGAATTATCATTTAAAGAGAGTCCTTATGCTCCTGAAGAGAGAAAATTAGTGTTCTTGATGGTATTCCTGCCATGAAATACTCACTCATATTCCTTATTGTGATTCTCATAATTTTTTCTTTCTAACATATTGCACATGAAGGAAATAGTTTTATGAACATTGTAATGTCCAAAATACGTGGCTGATAAGAAAACCAATTTATCATAAAGATCTTATCAAGTCACAGTAATGTTTATATTGTAAATTTTCCAAAATAATTTTTTAGGGTAATTAGTATGACCTTTTCATAAAATATGAGTTATTGTTATATGTCAGTATCATACGTCAATACTGAGTTCTTTAAGGAAATGAGTTTTGTTATTCTTTGGTCTGAATGTACAGAATCTTTGAGAGTGTCTTAACTTCTGTAGTCATGCTCAGCAAGAAAGCTTCACAGACTTGCAGTTTATTTCCTGTGTTGTTAGTATGATAGTGTAAGGTATTAATACAACCGTAGAAAAGACAAAATAAGAAAGTTTACTATAGTATCTGGATGAATTAAAAAAAAAGAAGAAAAAGCCACATGACTTACAGCCCACTTCAGGAGAATTTTAAAGGGCCATTTGCTCTTACAGTGAAACATTTAAACCTTTGCAAGCTGACATGTTCTGTAATACTAATGGATTTACTGCATTCTTCTTTTACAGTGTCTTTTTACAGAATAAAGACTATTTTTTTCTTTTGTCCCTGTGGACCCCTCCCAATCAATATAAAACTGATTCAGGAAATAATTAAAAAATGTAAATCATAAAAAAGCTCCAGGCAGCTGCAGAATGTCTTTTCTGGAGAGACTTTGCTGATGTTACATTGTATGCGTAAGTTTGAAGTACTGTAGGCATCAAGTTTGGATTCACAACACTGCTAGCGTTCCAAGAATCTCTCCAGTCACTACTCAAAGACAGCCAAGAATGCTTTAACTCAAATACTAATCTGCTTCAGTGCCATTACCCAAAATGCATGGCTTTTCCTTTTAAGTCCTATGCTGAGAGTGCCCTTGTGTTTCATGATTTTAATGTCTACAAAATTAAAAAATACTAAATGCATTCTTCAGCTTAATTTTGTGAATGACACAAACAGACAAATTAACATTTTACTAACCCTAAAAAATAAGAGAAAAACAAAAGATGGTATTTCTAAAACAATGTTATGAGGTCTAGTGTCTTTAGTTGAAGGATTAAATTGTATTGCAACTGCAAGACTTAAAAGTATGTAATGCTGTACTTAAAAGTAAAAAGTATATTAAAATATATCAATAAGGAGCATAATTTCTAATCTAAAGCGAATAACACAACACATTTCCATAATTTAGCTTAGGTCTAAATATCTGCTGTCATATCTTGGCCTACAATTATGATTTTTTACAATTCTATCATCATTTGCATTTGAATTCTATGGTTGGTATCTAGCTTATAAATCTGACAATAATTATTTCATAGGAAAATAGAGTAATTCTTCATGGCCTTGTAATAATTTAAGCCAGAGACATTAGAATAGCTATGGGGCTGAAGACAAGCATGCAGTTTGAGGACAGGAGACTGGGAAGTGGAGTGAACAGCACAGCACAAAAATGTACTGCCCATACAGGCAGAAGAGTAGTGTGCTTTTGTATATAACTGCCCTCATTTACCAGGATGTTTCACCCAGATTTGAGACATACCCCAGTCTCCTCTCAGCACTTCAGATATTTCTTCCTGTGCTTGTGACCACCAGGCCTTTCCCTCCTGTCTACCCTGCCTCACCTCTTCAGCCCTCCCTAAGTCCTTCCCTCTGTCTGCCATTCACCGCTGGTACAAGAAAAGACAACCTGTGGCACAGCAACATTGGAAAAGTGAACTGACTGGAAAGGGTGCCTCTACCAGTCTGAATTAATGCCATGTAATTTTTTCCTGGACAAAAGTAATAATTTAGGCTCTTAATGTATGCAGCCAAAGAATCATAGAATCA
>WAAB01023030.1:0-13148 GCA_013389865.1 Piaya cayana
CTATGATTCTATCATTCTAAATTGATAACTGACAAGATGGGACAACTCAGAGGGTTGTGATTAGAAGCAAAGTGTCTAGTTGGAGGTCTGTAGCTAGCTGTTTTCCTCAAGGGTCAGTACTGGGCCCAGTCTTGCTTAACATCTTCATCAGTGACCTGGATGAGGGGACAGGGTGTACCCTTAGCAAGTTTGGTGATGACACAAAACATGGAGAAGTGGCTGATACACTGGTTGGCTGTGCTGCCATCCAGTGAGACCTGGATGAGTCAGAAAGCTGGGCAGACCATGACTGCCAGGTCTTTCCCAAAAGAGCTGCTTTCCAGCAGGTTAAGCCCTAACCCATTCTGGTAGATGAAGTTATTCCTTGAAAGATTCTGCATTTGCCTTTGTTGAATTTCATTAGGAATAATTTCATCTATCAGAATGGGTTAGGGTTTAACCTGCTGGAAAGCAGCTCTTTTGGGAAAGACCTGGCAGCCATGGTGGACAACAAGATAATCAGGAGCCAGCAATGTACCTTCATGGCCAAGAAGCCTAATGGTGTCCTGAGGTGCATTAAGAACAGTGTGGCCAGCAAGTCAAGGGAAACTATCTTCCCTCTCTGCTGCCGTGAGGACACATCTTGAGTCTTGTGCCCAGTTCTTGGTTCCCCAAGTCAAAAAAGACTACTGCAAAGAGTCCAGTAGAGGTAGCTGCTGATGATTAAGGGTCTAGGGCATTTGTCTCTGGACTGCTGGGCTGAGGCTAATGGCATGGAGTTTAACAAAGCCAAATGCCATGTCCTGCACTTGGGGCACAACAACCCCAAGCAGTGCTACAGACTGGGATAAGTCTGACTGGAAAGCTGCCAGGAGGAGAAGGACCTGGGAGCGTTGGTTGACAGCCGTCTGAACATGAGCCAGCAGTGTGCCCACGTGGCCAAGAAGGCCAAAGGCATCCTTGGTTGTATCAGAAATGGCATGACCAGCAGGTCCAGGGAGGTTATTCTCCCTCTGTACTCGGCACTGGTGAGACCACTCCTTGAATACTGTGTTCAGTTCTGGGNAATGTCCTCAAGCTCCACCAGGGGAGGTTTAGGCTGAATATTAGGAAAATTTTTTTCAGGGAAAGGGTCATTAGGCACTGGAACAGGCTGCCTAGGGAGGTGGTTGAGTCATCTTCCCTGGAGGTGTTTAGGGGATGGGTGGATGAAGTGCAGAGGGGAATGGTTTTATTTTTTGATAGGAATGGTTGGACTTGATCCAATGGGACTCTGCCAACCTGGTGATTGTATGATTCTATGAAAAGCGAGCACTGGGGGAAATTCCACCTGAACATCAGGAAACACTTCTTTACTGTGAGGGTGACATAGCACTGGAGCAGGCTGTCCAGAGAAATCATGGAGTCTCCTTCTCTGGGGATATTCAAAACCCACATGCACATGTTCCTGTGCAACCTGCTCTAGGTGTACCTGCTTTGTCAGGGGGATTAGACTAGATATTATCCAGAAGTCCATTCCAACTCTACCATTTTGTGATTCTGTCATATACCTGTTACACTTAGTTGAATTATGCCATGTGATTTTTCACTTACTTTATTTTTCTTTTATGTCTCTAGATTTAAAGGCTTTTTTCACGTATCTTCACTTTAAAGTACCATGGATGCTACAAGAAGACTTGACTCATCTGTTGCTTTTTCTCTGCATCATTTGTGTGCAAGTAGGGGTAGCAGTTCAGACACAGATGACCTTTATCATGGATCACTATGAAGTAAAAATGTCTTTAAAAAATTTAAGCTGTGTCCTTCACTGAATACAAACCACTCTCCTGAGATAGGCTGTTTGTGGCTGAAATGTCATGTTTGCCCTCCGGTACAAACCTTCTCTGGAGGTGAGAAGAAAAGTTATAACCAGAGCATTACTTTTTAAAGAGTTTTTTCCTGACTCTATATTCTGGAATCCCTTGTCCATTAGCTATCAAGCCTTTCTTACTAGAGCAGGTGATCAAGTGTAATATGTAGAAAGACTAGATATAGGAACACTTGGTATTTTTTTGAGTGGGGTAATTTCTATAGTGTATACCTTGGTTTTGTTACAGAGAATCCATGACCTGAATCCAGTGGCTAATTACAACTTCCTATCTATATGGTTTAATATATTTATGTATATTGGGCAGACACCTTCAAAGTGTATGAAACACCAATGAATAATACATTATTTGCAGCTTATTGGGGAGAGAAATAAGAATAAAAAACCTAAACAACCCCTAAACACACAATCAATAGTTATTGCAAATAACTTGAAATTACAGACTAACTTTATGTCAATTTATTTATTCTTTTAAGTTCCAGACTAAGACTTTCAATGTTTAAAATTTTGTAGTAATTACCTTGAACTATTTGACAATACTAAACATAACTACTCAGTAAGCAGACTGCACATTTTCAGTTACCACTCTCCATATCAGGCTTTATCCAAATCTCTGAAACCCATGAATTTCACTGGGTTTTTAAATATGTGCTTTCTGAATATGAACTATGGAATAGGTGGTATTGGTATACAGTCTGGCATAGTTCAGTTGAGTGAATAGTACTTGTACAGTCTGGATGTGTGGCTTGGTCAAAATGTTACTTGGAGTACTTGGAGTGCAGTCTAACTTCTTAACCCTTGAAAAGATGCTACAAAGTACAAGGGAAAAGGGTACCATTGTACTAAGGAAACAGAGGATTAATTTTATTCCTTTCCTATGCAGGGGAAGCAAAATATCTTGTTCAACCTTTCCCAGCATTCTGGATACAAAAATATCATCTGTTAAGTCCTTTTAGGCTTATGGAGTCTTAATTGTGTTTAAATTACTAAAGATTTATATTTGTGTAATTTACATAACAAAGTCAGGGGAATACAGAACTGGATTGGATTAATGACTACGTGGAGTCTTGTTTTTTTAACACAAGAGAGAATAGAAAATTTTATTTTGGTTCAAAAATAAAATTATTTTTCACTACTTATTTCAAAGCTTATTTTAAATGCTGTCAGTTTATTAATAAGTCGTTCATTACTAAAATGCCCTGTGATATTAAGAATGATGACAAAACTATCTTGTACACTGACAAAACAAAAAATCAGCTACAAAAAATGTTACCAGCCGCTTGCATTTCTATACAAAGTGATCTCAAATTGAACAAGAAAAAAGAATTGCCGTACTCAGGCAAAAATATCCCATGCATTGCTGTGTCAATATCTGGTTATATTACTCAAGAAAATCTGTTTTAGCTATGTGCAGTACTTTACCATAAACTGATAGCAAAGGTGAACTGCAATTACTTTTAACCTGAAGGACTAGGTTTAATAATGATAGCAAAAGATTTATTAAGTACCATAAAATCTAGATAAAAGTGTTTTTCTGAATCAGAAAGAACTTACAAAATGTATCAAATATCAAAATACACTTTAAGGTAACTCTTAAACAATTGTGTCTATAAACAGGACACTGAGACCTTAATATTTTTTTGTTTAAGTGTCATGTTGACTCTAACATGTTAGAAAAGTAAAGAAATAATTAAAATCCCATTTTCAAAGTTTATTTGGGTATGATTTTCAGATGAATATTTCAGTTTAGAGGAGTTCTTTAACAAATTTGAATTAAGTAAATGCAAAAAATATGCAAGACAAAGAAAGTCTTATGAAATATTCTACTTCATAATGATGGTTATTATTCTTCCCTCTAAAACAGTAACTTGATTGGGATTGCCTGGTTTGAGGAAATAATTTTTGTTTGCATAGTTTACTATTACAGTTGATCTCAAGCATATTAGTGGTAAATTATGGCTTCCAGCTAACTAATTTAACAATAGTTTGTGTCATTAACTGAGAAAACGAATGTTTTTCCTTAGTGTTCCTATATATGTTCATGTTTTGACCCGTTATTTTCATGCTACAATACAATGAAAAACATTCTGGACACATCTAGGTTATTTGACATGTGAAGTCATGGATAAAAACACAACATGTTTCCACTGAGATCCTGCACATTTATTTTGGCCTTTCACTGCTTAACCTTTTTTTCACAGATATACAAGAGAACAGTAAATCATTATTATTGATGTTTGTAAAAACCTGAACTATTGTCAGCAAATAGAAGGCAAAATTAAGAAGTCAAGTCGAACTACAAACATGTCATGTACAGCTAAATGAAAGATCTACATGTAGGACTGAGGAACATCAGATTTTCTTTTACGGGGGATTCCAGCTTGAGAAGCAGTTACTTTTAAAAATCAGGAAGTAAAGTTGTGACAGGTGAGACCAATGTGACAAGGATGAAGATTATGGCCTACCAAGGACCTGAAAAGAATTATAGCCTGCCCAGCACCTGATAAACCTTTAGGCTTACTAAAGACATAAATACGGGGTTTTCCAGCTGTTGAAACCCCCATTCTGGGCCCCTGCCCTTGCATTGGCAGTGGGAAGGAGGTAGAGAAATGATATGAGGCATACAGTCCTGAAAGATGTGGGTCTCCAGCCAAGTAGAACTTACCAAACATCTGATTTAGCTGGGTTTAAATAGGGTCCCAGCCAGTTTAAGCTGGTTTTGCCTCAGTTAGAGGCATGCCTTGAGAACTTTTCCCTTGGGATGAGTTGTGACCCAAGCTAATTTGCTTGGGACTAAAAGCACTTACACTCCTTTCAGTAAGTTATTTTCTTATGTATATATCACTGTATTAGCCCTTACCTCTTTGTTTATGTTCTATGCACCTTTGAGAGAGATTTTTTTTCTTTTGTGAGTGAGTGACTGTGCATATTTTGGGTAACCCTTCCAAAGGATTGTTTATGAAACTTAGGAATTCTTAAGGCAGTTGTGTAGGAATATTCCCTACTGACACCTGGACTTGAGGTTTACTTTGTTAGTTGAAGTGCTAAGTAATTTTGATTTGAATGAATATTCATTTTGGCTTACTGGTTGTCTGTTTCGTGGGTGCCCGTGTGACATAAGTAAATAAAAGCTGATTGCAAATGCCCACTGTACCCAAAAAAATGTTGTAATCTATGCTGATATAAGCAACAGTCTTGGTAGACATAGGTTGAGTCTCTTATTGCTGTTTTGAAATGGTAGGAACATTCTTGTATAAATCAGTTCCAGGTATGATGGCCATAATTAGTCAAGAAATTTCATAAAGACTCAGGAGAAAATGTAAAAGGTTAGTAAACAATTATAAATAGAACCACCGAATGTTTAAGAGGCCAATAAAATGACAGTATGGAAGTAAGAAAATTCTATAGATACTTGCACAAATAGAGATATGATATTAATGAATTAGTGAATTGATTTTAAATTATGTTTGTTATGTCAGTAAAATACATTTTAATTAGTATTGTTAACCAACAAAAAAACTTGCACAATTTTGATAAATTCTCTATACAAATAAGTTTGAAATCAAGACAAAATGTTTATCTAAAATTGAAACTTCAGTTCAAATAAGAACGGATGAGCACCTAACGCATGTGTTACACAAAAATGTCAGACTAGCTGAAACCAGTATTCTGACCTTATAACACAATTGATGAATTACTTCAGATAACTTATTGTATTTGATAACATATTTTCCATCTGTGCAGCAAAGGAAATAAAATATGCTACAATACATGAGCTATGGAAGTCAGGCTTGAATGGGACTTTGACAAGACTGAGATTTGGACTCCTGTGAATCTTATAAGTCCAATAAGATCAAATGCAAGGTCCGTCCACCCGCATTAAGGAAATCTTAGAATCTTTGAATGGTATGGGTTGGAAAGGACCTTCAAAGATCATGCAGACCAATCCCCCATCCCACCACAGACAGAGAAATTTTGCACTAGATTAGATTGCTTATTGCTCCATCAAACCTATCCTGAAGACCTTAAGGGCTGGGACATCCATAACTTTGTTGGCAAACCTATTGGGCATTCCTAATATAAGTCAGTAATGAACTGGCTGATTGCAGACCTTCAGAGAAGAATCTGGGGATGCTGGTGGCTGCAAATTGGAAATGAGTCAGCAATGTGCACTTGCAGCCCAGAAAGCCAATTATATCCTGGGTTGCATCAAAAGAAGTGTTGCCAGCAGGTCTACGGAGGTGATTCTCCCCATTTTCTCTGCTCTCCTGAGACACAGCCTGGGGTATTGCATCCAATTTGGGGTCTCAAGTACAAAAAAGAGAGGGACCTCTCAGAACCGGTCCAGAGAAGGGCAACAAATCTGATCCGAGGACCGAGACACTTCTCCTATCACAAAAGGCTGAGCGAGTTGGAGTTCCTCAGCCTGGAGAAGCAAAGGCTTTGGAGAGACCTTATTGGGGCCTTTTGATATATAAAGGGGACTTAAAAGAGAGATGGAGGGAGGGTTTTTTACCAAAGCTTGTAGTGACAGAAGAAGGGACAATGATTTTTTTATCTGAAAGAGGATAGATTTAGACCACGTATAAGGAAGACATGTTTTATGATGAGGTTGGTGAAACACTAGAACAGGTTGCCCAGAGTTATTTTGGATGTCCCATCCTTGGAGGTATTCAAGGCCACATTGGATGGGACTTCAAGCAACTTGGTCAAGTGGAAGACGACTCTGGTCTTCACAGGGTGATTGGATTAAATGGTCTTTAAATGTCCGCTCCAACCCAAACCATTCTATTATTCTTTGATTCTAATAATGAGACATGATGTCTTTTTAGATGAATAGGATATCTCTTCCTGAACAGGCAAGCAAATTCCTTATAGTAATTAAGAATAATTACTATATGTATAAACTTACTGTATACTTACATACTTTATACTGTATGTATACAGTATACACATACTTTATACTGTATGTATAAAAATAATAGCATTTAGAACATTAAAAAGTATTTGAGTAGGTGATTTTAGATGTCTAAAGCAAAAACAACTTTTATGCAGAAAAATTCTACTGCTTCATGTACAGGTCTTCTTCAGAGAGATGGATAGGGCACTATACTAGAAAGAAAAAAAGAATGACTTAATATTTTTATCCCTATAAGTTTATGTCCTGCTGCTGGATCTTTGGTAGATTTTTACTAAAGGAAATATCAGGGATAAATAAAACCTTAACTTAAAGTTAATACTATTGATTTGAAGGTGGAACATATTGCCGAGGAAAGCTGTGGATGCCCCAGCACTGGAGGGGTTCAAGGCCAGATTGGATGCAGCCCAGGGTAGCCTCATCTAGTGGGACAACCCTGCCTGTGGCAGGGGGTTTGGAACTAGATGACCTTGAAGGTCCCTTCTGACCCAAACTATTCTACAATTCTATGATTGCATAATTAATCTTTGCAGTCATTTTAAACTACACCTTTGTCTTTTTGTTGTGGTGTTTTTTTTTTCAGTAGTATTATGCTTAAAGGCTTTTGAAACATTTTGAGTCTGATAACAAGAAACATACATTGATCAAAACTGATTACTGAAAACTAGGAAGTGAAATAAATAAATAAATAAAGATAGAGAAGACAATTCTACTATACAATAAACTAATATTTAAGGAAAATAAACAATGACTAAAGAATAATTTAGTACTGTTGCACACCAGGAGAAATTATGTGGAACTGTTTAATTAGTATATGGTAAAAATTATAATAAAATCACAAATATTGTCTCCAGAGTAATAAACAGGTTATGAAACAATCACTGGAATCCATGTATCTTTATACACATGGTTTATGAAAGTTTTATTCAGAGATTATTTAGACAAATTTTTAAAATTGTTCCTTGAATTTCTTGTAATTTATGTTGAATTAATTGCAAGATAAAAATTATCTAGGATTGTGTTGCAATCAGTTAGAAGTCACTACTTCTTTCCAAAGTAGTGAAATATGAGTATGGTGTTTTATTCTTCTAGTGTTTAATCTCACTTGCCTTAATTTTTCTCTCTGAAAATATTGGAAACAGTTTACTAGAACCTTGACTGTAAAACTAGAGAGCAGATTTTTAAATGAGTGAATTTTCTTTTCATGAGTTTTGAGTGAACAGTTAGTCAGAGGACAGGGAAGGGAGGTATTTGTTAGACTGTCTGTGGCAGGCTATCAATCAAACTTATCTTCAGTAATAGCCCTATCTTTTACTCAGGACCAGACTTCATATTCCCTCTACTAGTACAGTTCTTTTCAAGAAACTTGCCCATTTGCAAAGTTGTTTCTTATCTGATGCCCTTTTATTACCTTAGCTTTCTTGGGCATTACTGTTGTCCTCTCCTTCAAAGGCTAACAGAACTCCCAGCAATCTCTAGGGCTCTAGCGGTGACTATACTGGCTAGAAACATCCCATTTCAGTTTCTCCGTTTTCTTTCTACCACAGAAATTTCATCCAGATCCAGTAGTGCTCAATGAGCTGAAGTAAATAATATGTAGCATTACTGTCCTCTCTAGGTAATAATGCTGTGACATTTCTCTAGCCATTCCCTTCCCAACATATTGAATAATCTTTGTCTTCCATTTTTCTACATTATCTGCTTGTACTCCTTCAGATTTCTTAATGCTATTTCTGCAAGAGTTACAAATAGGAAGGTCTGCAGAACAAGAACTGCCCTGTTCATTCCCATGTTCATGTATTTCCCCAATTACTGCAGAACTGCTATTGTATTGGGAACTGTCAGAAATATTTTTAAAAGGCACTAGTGAAGTATTTTGGATAGAAGAGCTTTCTGTGTTTAAGCTGATTACAAATCTGTAATGAGTTGGAATCAGAATATCTGGGACTGGAAGTCACCACTAGAATTCTCTAGTTTAGTCTGCTATTCAAATAAGACAGGGTCTTATGATGTTCAGCAGATCTAAACTGTTTTCCTTAAAAAAGCTTTCCTATGTTGTCATGTACCAAAAATTAACCACCAGTTTTTAATCTCCCTCTGCACAAGCATCTCTCTCTTTTTTATCCTACTATCTTTTTCCTTTATATCTCTGTGTTTCAGTCCCTCTTTGGCTGTCTCTCTGCTCCAGTCCCTGCTCAGCTATCTCTTTTCTCAAGTTTGTGCTCAAGCAAATTCTTGGTCTCATTCTCCTCAGGTGCCTCTGCTCTAGTCCTTGCTTGAGCCTCTCTTTATTCCTGACTACTTGGGCTGCTTCTTCAACCTTGCTTCTAAGACTGGACTTGAAAGGCTCTGCTGTCTTTCTTTATACTCTAGACATCTCTTACTTTCTTCTGCATCTTTCTTCTGATGTATCATCCCTCCTAGCCCGGCGTCTCTCTTTTTTGATTCTTGCCCACACTCAAATGTCTCTCCTGATGTGGTGTTGTCTGTTCTGATATCTTCTCTAGAGATTATTGCCCTTACTTAAATATAGTTTTGTAAAAGCACTGTATGGTCCTCTGATGGGTATAATTTGAATGAGCAGTGGATTGGTTTTGACAATAGCAGAGCTACCTGTAACTGCCCATGACCAGGTCAGGGCACGTCACAGACCTCCTTCTGCATAGATCACCACTGCATCCATTCACCCACTTCCAGAACCTGCCAGACATGCTTGACGCATGTTTAAATGGAATTTCTTCATTTTCCATTTAGGCCCATTGAATTTTGTTTTGTCACTTGCCTCCCTATCCTTTTAGGCCTAATTGTGTGGGGGATCAGAGGACTAAGAAGAGTTCAAAGAAACCAGTGCACAGACTACTGGTAAAGCATACAGACATACGAACACGTTCATTCAAAGAGATGATTCAGGATTTACCTGATAGGTCTTATCCAATATAGTATTCATTATCATTTACAGCTCATGAAGCTATTATCACAACATATGAAGACACAGACATTGCTTGATGAGCATTCCAGAAGGTTTGAGGGACTAATCTTGATAACTGAAACAGATTTGTGCCCAGGATTGTCCAAGCCCAATGTTTCTTACTCAAGTTCAACTCTAAGGATCTTCTTCCTATTTTTATTTATAGTCTTTGTTTCAGCCTAATCATATAACTTTGGTGCCCCTTAAAAATTTGCTTCCTTAAACATTATTTTATGTACAATTATAGTGTCACAAAAGATATTTCTGAAAATTGGATAAATATGTATTAATCCTTGAGATGAAATTTTTATAGTTATGCAATCGTAACAGCCCTCTTTTCCCTCTTTTTTCACCTAATCATATGATGGGCTTACCCATGCATTGTTAGCAAAGTACTTTTCTTGAAGTGCAGAAGCATCCAAAATAATTTTCAGTCTTTGAGATTTTGTTAGTGTATTTTAAAGACTGTTTCCCCCTCTCCTTTCACAGGTCCATGATGCTCTTATGATTAGATCAAATGAATGAGTCAAGAAAGCACAAAAAAAATCAGTTTTGTAGCTTTAGAAGATTTAAGTTAGAATTGTTAATTTTGTGTTGTTAATCTGTTATAATTACTTGTGGTATAATTTGCTAGGTCCTATGAACAGAAATTTAAGCTTGTTTTTTACAAAAGAGAGCAGTTGGTAAAGGAAGCAGCTGGCAACAGACTGCTATATCTGGTAAAACATAGATTGGATGACAGTCTGACATTCATAGAACCAACTGATTCCTATCAACTACATGACACCTGGTGTGAGAAGGACACCTCACAGCTTGGTGTTGTTTCATATCAGAACAAAGACATCCCCAAAAGTATGTAAGTACATACTAAGCTCTCCGCCTTCCAGGTACGGTGAAAAACTGAGTCCCCACTTCTCACCACACAAGTGGCCTTGTCACACACAGTAAACACAGAGTGGCCAGTAAACACACACTAATTGATTTAATCCTACTTCAACAAGAGGTGCCAAAATGTTTTTAAAAGGTGTAAAATCGATACCTGAAACTCCTTTTCTGGGGGGGTAGGTTCTCTAAGGAGAATCCTAGAGGCAACCAGATTCGACTTGTGGCAAAAACACTTATAAGTAGCTCACACACATAATCTTTTACTCATAAACTGTCAACCAAGTCTAAGGCTAGAGAAATGATCCAGCCACACATAGCTGTCCTCTCTGAGAAGTGTCTAGAAAGCAAGAGGGTTTCTTCTTGAACCCTGTGACTCAGTGAGAGGACCTCCTTAACCACCTGCCAGAATGTCACCTGTTTAATCCAACACTACTATAAAATAGCAACAAAAGTTTACTGTTTTTCTTATTTATAGTGGAAATTTCACATCCATGTCTTCTTAGTCCAGCACATGGAGTCCATGGAAACAGAATTATGTACCCAGAAATTATGAACCCATTTCACCCTCACAGAATTTTTTTGAGCAGAGGACTTATCTATTGTTTGTAGATACTAAATATCTCAAAGGGAAAAGTTCTATGGACTTTCTCACATGATATTAGTTCCCTTATAAATTCAGGCATCAGTTCAGACCTGTTGGATTTACAGATTTTTCTGTCTATTGTTTTCAGGCTTCTGCACATGTCTCCAGGGGAAAGGCAGCAGTCGTGAAAACTAGACTAATCTTATCCCCTCAGATTTGTTGCCCTTTTCTTTTATTCTTCCTTACAATAACTAACGTCTGCCAATCATTATTACTGTATGTAATGAGGGATTTGTTCTCCTGAATGTAATGACATTTTGTTTGCCCTTCAACTTCATCTCTTGGCAAAAAGATAAGAACCCTGGTGAAGTGAGGGCAGAACTTTGCAAATCTTGCAAGTGTCAAGCAGTTAATACCTAATGACTTTGCATCTCCCTTATTTTCTTGTTCCCTTTTCCTCCCATAATCTTTGACCTGAGTGCACATGAAATTCTCTTATATGTGATCTTCACAGTCTTGTGAAAAGTAAGAGGAAAGTGGAGTTCCAGAATGTGCTGTATGTCAGGAATGTATGCCTAAAGAGGATTAGACAATAAGGATATAAGTCAGCCTCGGGACTGCTAATACACAAGTTTTATGAACTGTGAGGTGGAGTTGAGAGCCGTTATTCTTGTATTGTAAAGATAATAAACTATACCATGATCAGGGAAGTAAAAGAGGAAAATTTAAAATCTAAAGCATGGATAATTCGTGGAGACATCACATATGTGAAGCAGAAAGATTCAGGTTAAATCTACGTAGGGCTAGAACAAACATTTAATGAATTGAGAGTGAATAGAAAAAGATAGTGTTTCTTTCTTGAAAAAAAAATCCCTACTACCAATCATTATTTAGCATGTTCTATACATCATGCACATTTTTTTTCCAAGTGAAATTTTAACTCAAAAAATTTGTATGGAATGGTATTGATATAAACCTAGTAGAGTACATAATAAGCAGTTCTGTCAATTCTTTCTGGGTTCATTAATTTGATTCCAAAGATTATGCATGTACAAAAAACCACTTTGTTCCCAAGAGATCTAAATGGCACTTCGATTCATGTAGGAATAGGTGCAGAATAGGCATACATATTCCTGATAGATATGGTTTTTTTGACACTTTGCAGCAGTCTGTTATTGTCAGTATGCTCAGGCATTTCTTTTCACCAAAGACTGGTACTGAGAGTCTGGAGATACAGAACATAAATGGTACTCCTAAAGTTCAAGCAATTATATTCCAACTAGGAAAGATTCAGTCATATTGAGAAACCCAAAACTTCATTCAGAAGGTCTTTTTTTAATTTTTAATGAGGTGAACATACATGTACATGATGTCATTACTTTTAAACTTTTAATACATTAGAGGCTTAGATACAGTATTAAGAAGAAAAATATTTCCATGAATGATGAAATCAATAAAACTATCATTGTATGTCATTCACCTCTTTCTTTTTTGCATTCCACTTGAAAATTCCTCCAGTCTGGCAGCCCTTACAAAAATTGTACACATTCAAAATAATACATTTCAATTTGTTAGCAAGTAGAATCATAGAACCATAGAATCACCAGGTTGGAAGAGACCCACTGGATCATTGAGTCCAACCATCCGCACCAAACTCTAAACCATGCCCCTCAGTACCTCATCCATCCGCACCTTAAACACCTCCAGGGAAGGTGAGTCAACTGCCTCCCTGGGCAGACCATTCCATAGCCTAATGACCCTCTCTGTGAAGAATTTTTTCCTTATGTCAAGCCTGAATTTCCCCTGGTGGAGCTTGAGAACATTCCCTTGTCCTGTCCCCTGTCACTTGGGAGAAGATGTCAACACACTCCTCTCCACAACCTCCCTTCAGGTAGCTGTAGAGAGCAATGAGGTCTCCCCTCAGCCTCCTCTTCTCCAGGATAAACAA
>WAAB01023030.1:13684-25200 GCA_013389865.1 Piaya cayana
CACAGCCTTTCCCTCATCCAAGAGTCTAGTCACTTGGTCATAGAAGGAGATCAGGTTAGTTTGGCAAGACCTGCCTTTCATGAACCCACGTTGACTGGGCCTGATCACCCCATTCTCTTGTATATGCTTCGTGATAGCACAAAAGATCACCTGTTCCATGACTTTCCCTGGCACAGAGGTCAGACTGACAGGCCTGTAGTTCCCCAGATCCACCTTATATCCCTTCATATGGATGGGTATGACATCAGCCAGCCTCCAGTCCAGTGGTACCTCCCCAGTCATCCAGGATCGCTGGAAGATGATGGAAAGGGGTTTGGCAAGCACATCCACCAGTTCCCTCAAAACTCTTGGGTGGAATCCACCCAGCCCCATAGACTTGTGGACATCTACCCAAGCAAGTAAGTCTCTAACCACCTCCTCTTGGATTGTGGGAACCTTGTTCTGCTCCTCCAACCCTTGGGGTTGTGTGCAAAGCAAAGAACTTTCTTTACTATTAAAGACTGAAGCAAAGTAGGGATTGAATACTTCAGTCTTGTCTTCATCCCCTGTTACTGTTGTTCCCTCTGCATTTAGTAGGGACTGGAGATTCTCCCTAGTCCTCCTTTTACTGTTGATATATTATTAGAAAGATTTTTTATTGTGTTTCACAGACTTGGCCAATCTGATGTCTAGTTGGGTCTTAGCCCTCCTGATTTTTTCCCTGCATATTCTCACTTTCTCCCTATAGTCCACCCAGGATGCCTGCCCCTTCCTCCAAAGCTGATAGACCATGGCAAGTAGGTTTGCCATGAAAGTTTTATTTTTGTGCCACTTTGAGAATTCTCCATTTTGATATCTAAAAGCAAAGCAAAAAAAATGAGCACAGAGCATTTATGACAAAAGATATGTGAAATTATTTTGTGAGGACTCACATGTTTAAAGAATGAAAGTTTCAATCATATTCCTAATAAAAAGTGGACCATATTTGCTACTTACCTCACACTTCGGTCTGAACAACCTTTTATTAACAGTTAAGTATCAACTGATATATCTCTCCTCTAAACTGGCAGGAAGTAACAAATAACATGCTATGAATGGCTTTTAATTGCCTGTGCAAGCCATATAACATGAGGTCATTCAACCACCATTCCTCCGCCATTATTTTACTACAGGCTGCTATTCTTTACATTACTATTTACTGTTTGAGTCATAAGTACATTTTCATGATTTATTTATATAGCACATCAAGCTTTAAATAAAACATGTATCTGAATTTAAAGTTCGGTCTCTAATGTGCCAGTTATGTGACTAATTCATTAGGTTTGTCACTGACTTATGAATTATACAAATTACTTTTATACCATCAAGCTGATTTGGATTCATATTTCATACTTTGGAATGTAAATACCTGTTTTATTAATAGCAGGGTTTTTTTATAAATAATAAGCTTAAAAGTTAATGTACAGATTTACCACTGAAAGTATGATTTGCCCCTAGCAAACTACTGAAATACAGAGTTAACTGTAAAGATTTATATCTATGTTCCTGTTTTAAACACCAGATGTTCTTTCACCTTATTAAGATGTATTCTACACCCTTCCTCTCAGGGATATGTGTGAGGGTATCAATAAGGTAATACTAATGCCTGAGGTTCCTGTTGTCATCTATGCTGTCTTTTACTGTTACTTCTTCTGAGTTTGTTTGCACAATAGTGAAAGCATATTCATCGGATATCTCTAGAGCTGAAATGTCATATTTAAATTATTTCCCTATTTCTGCATTGTGGGAACAACTACGTGGAGTAAGGAGTAAACCAATCACGTAAAGATGATAGAAGTCAAATACTTAATGTGCCCACAGCAGACAAAATTATATTTAAATTCAGATTTTTTTTTCTATGAACATTAGAACTAACTAAAGTCTGCTTTTCAGTGGGTTTACACCTTTTTACTTCTAATGTCCCCAGACATGATAAATCAAATGCCTTGTCACCCTCTGTCACTAGGCAGGGACAGCAGTTGGTGAGAGTAGTAGACAAGGAAGTGGCTGTTGGCTGGACAGTTCACTGCTGCCACAAAGAACCTGTAAAGTGAATTTAGCTGTCTCCAAGTAAGGACACTTCCATCCACTCTGGAAGGGACACCACTCTACCTTTTCCCAAACTGGCATCAGTGTAAATCAGTGTTCTAAGAGAAGTAACAGAAATTTCTTTAAGATTTGATTGAAGTTGCTAAATAGCATTCCAGTCTTGTTAGACAACAGAGAGACAGAAGCCTGAGGGTATACATCAAATTTCCAGAACAAAACAGCCTGAAAATGAAATGGTCATTAAAGAGAATGAAGATCTCTTTCCAGGTTATTAGGGTTTCTCTTTTGTGAAAGGGAACATTCATAATACAGGAGCTTCACGAATACTAGGAAGTTTAGTTTAGCATACAGTAATCAAAAGTCTTCTCTGGAAAGGTTGCTTAATGCATGTATGTTATGCCTGGTAATGGTTAATGCATGGATTTGTGTGGCCATAAAAACCCCCACAAGACTTGCTTTTAAAAATTCTGTCAATGACATCCCATAAATTTAGAGGCATCTCATATTGTACTGAGGTAATGAGAACTTATGGACTTGTTGAGCCAATGAATAGTCAAACCAACTGTAAATTCATGCAAAATCATGGTGAAGGTACAGTGTAGAAGCATATGGTAGGATCTTATAGTCGCCTCAAGTTGAATTATTAAAAGTACCTTCTTACATCAAGGCAATGCATCTAACCTGGACATTTTCACTGTAGCTGTTACATTATGGATAAAATCCAACCATCTCATCACAGGGCATGGGGAAATGATCTGAATAGACGGCCATCAATGAAAATTTAAAGAGGCTGAGGAATAAGAGAAAGGATTATAGGCCAATGAAATTTTGAGGAAATATGACTTTGCAGGGTAGAGTTCTCTATATTTTGGGGGGTGAGTATTCCCTTTTAAAATTTAACGTTGTCTGCTTATGCTGGGGAAAGCTCAAGCTATTTATTAGTAATAGTTTATTACATCTCAAGTGTGAGAAAAAAGTGAAATATATCTAACTTGTAAACCCTAGAAATCTTTTCTTTCCCTTTCCTCCATTACTATAAAGCAAAGAAATTGCCATGCATCATTATCCCACGCTAGCTCTAGATTTCTCAGCCACACAAAAAACTAAAATAAAAATTTAAAATTCATTTGAAATCATAAAAGTTTCACCTTCTATGCTTCTTCTGAAGTGATTTTCTGGATTGCTGGTTATTTTTTCAATCACTATCTTTTATTTCATCTCTTAATGTTATCTAGATATATAAAATTTATATATATATAAATATTTATATATATAATTTAAATTTCATATTTGTAAAATATAGGGCTGATTTTTAATTAAAAAAAGTATAAATTTCTACAGTAAGATACTGATATTTTGATATTTGTTCTGGAGCTATGTGACTCTCTCTGAAAAAGCCATCCTGTCTGTTGCTCTTACTTTAAGTAATGCTTTGTTTTGGAGATTATTCAGAGATATTACAGACTCTTACAGGAGAATAAAAGTAACAAAATCAAGTTCCAAGACATTTGATACTAATAGATATATGCAGTACTCAGCTGACCTATAGTGATATATACAAAAGTGACACAGCCAGGTCAAGGTTGCCCCTTAGTCTCTCTCTTTTCCTTTATGTAGCCCACATTTTAAACACCACAAGCAATGAGGAGGAAAAACAACATGAGGAAATCTGACTGTGTAAGCTCAGTTTGTTAGGTGGACCAAATGAGGGACAGGCTATCTGAGGGAAAGCTCAACAGAAACACACGCACACCCATCCCTCTCCACCATGCAGTTAACTTACTGTTAACTCACTGTGAGTTGGTATGGCTAAGCCCAGAACAAACATGACACTTTCTCCAGGTCCTCCATGTGGGGGTCTGAACAGGGGCTTGACACAGTGTGTTAATGACTGCACCTTGACTCTTCTTCTTCTAGGTGATGTCAGACATCCATGTGCCAGTGTTTCTCCAATATCTATTACTGGAAGGGTTTATAACCAGATGTTACCTCAAGCCACCAGCCAGATCAGTACATGATATCACACTATACATTTCCAGAAGTTCCAGGTGGAGTTCTCCTGGCACTTGTTGATCCATGATGTTCAGTTCTTGTTTGCAGTGTCCTGTTGGCCATGGCTCACTATGTCCAGTTTGATTAAGGTAAAGTCATAGTGCCACTATGACACATTAAATGCCAGAGAGTCCTTTAAATAAAAGGACAAGACCATGATTTCATGCTTATTCCTATTTTAGAATGTTGCATTCTCAGTGGACCAAATTATGATACTGGTCATGAATGTCTGTGTGCCATCTGGCCTTACTCAGGCACAGTTATTCCTGATTTACACTATTGTGGAAGACTCTACAAATTCAGCTGGATTAAAACCTTTTAACCCAGAACAAATTTTGCCCCAGTGACTGAGACCCACTTTTGACATCTAGGCAGCAGATTAGATCACCAAGTACATATTAAAGGACTTCTGAGTTGTATTCTATTAATGATTTAGGGAGAGGGAAAATGTGTGTAGCCTCTTTCCTTCTAGTGCTTTCCCTAAAGAGCTACGATTTCCTTTATTAAACATACAAGAGATGTAATCTAATCTATTTGCTTGAATATCAGATTCTAGCCTTTTAAAGGTCTTAAATCAGTCAGTCAGAAATTATTTCCTTCTGTATGCATGAAGATTTTCTCCCTAGAACTTTTTTTCTGGAGATACAAAATTCAGTGATGGACTTGACCTTGAATTGCTTACCTCTACAGGAAAATTTCTTCTGAAAGGAAATTATTAGGCCAACAAGGCATTGGAGTTGATGCCCTTTTACGTTGTTCCTACCTCTCCTCCTCCATTTCTGACTTCAAATCCCAAAGAGAAAGTTGAACTTGAACAATTGCATGAATTGATTGGTGTACATTATACTATAGCTTTTAGCTGCATTGTCTCAAACTCTGATCTCATTAGTTCTTCTAATAAAAAATTCTAGGGGTTGTGGTATTCAAATGGGATAACAGAAAGGGAAAGAAAAGCATTTTGGAAAATGGTATTGATAAGTTATTTTAAATCAAAATATTGAATCACTGTCATAGTCTGATGCCACTGAGCATGATAAGCAGCATAGACAGAGCCTTTTTTAATGATCATCCCCTTAATTACTTATGCATTATGAAAGTCTTTGAATATGGTCAGGTTGTATGGGGCTCCAAGCAACCTCATCTAGTTAAAGATGTCCCTGCTCCTGCAGTGGGGTTTGACTAGATGACCTGCAAATGTCCCTTCCAATCCAAAGCATTCTATGATTCTATGATAATAGTATTCTACAGTAAGAGAGATATCAATGTGTATACATCCACAGTGATTCCTGCAATGCAACTGCTGCTAAGAGTAGGTAAGGTTGTTGAGAGTGTAAATAAACAGGGCAAAGTTTAAAAAAGATAATTTAAATTAATTAGACTGCAAAAGAAACATAATTTTGGGAATTAATCTTCAGAATTTTTCCAGATTACTGAGTATGGGCATCTCAACTGTTATAAAGTGCTGATAGTCCTTTAGAAAGAGGAGAGGAAATTTCTTCAAATGTCATTTGAAATACTGTTCACTGGGCCAAACTCAGATGACTGAAAAGTTTTAAAATATGAAAACAGAAAAGCAGCTTTCTTGGGTAGAAAACATTCCTTGGACAATTTTTCATATTTTCAACATACTAATGTGATTTTATAAATATTCTTAATGGAAACAGAAGTAACCTTGATAACTTTAACTTGAGCAGTATGTATGCTTTGTTCTTGCCTGTGTGAGAAAGTGTATGTACATTAAAGGATAGTGGAGTACAGGTGAATGACTATTCAAAAAAAAAGATTTTGAAAATAAGTTTCTGTTATGAATACTTGAAAATTCTCTAGGCACTTTTGATACCTTGTAGCAGGCAAATAATTCCTAATCAGCTACTTGGAAGTTCAGGTGCTTGTTGCAAATATTATTCAACACTGAAAAGGAAATATAGTGTTCTGTTTTAACATAGTTGCTGCAGAACAATGGGAGTGCTTTCAATTCTGTGTATGTGCAAGAATCTAAAGTAAATTTAAATTACTGATTTGAAACTTGCTTTTACATCTATCTACAATGTGTACTCCCTTATCATGAAGGTTAAATTTAAGCATAATATATCATTTCTTGTGAAGTGGTGTTTTAAGGTAGTGTTCCATATGTGGGGCAATACTCTTAAAATTAATATTTTGCTAAGAAAATTTTTTGACTCTTCTAAATGCTAAAAAACTTTTTAGATTTCTGTAGTGCAGGATATATCAGTGAGAAGTGCATATTAATCACTTTCATTCTCTTACAAACATTAAGCCATTTTGGGACATCTGTCATCATATCTAGGAAAAAAAAAAAAAAAGACCAGGCAGATTTTATTGATTTTTTTTCAAAAGGCAATAATTTATTTATTTGTTTATTTATTTATTAATCTGAAATGAGGATTCTACACCTTTGGAAGCCCAGGTCTGATTACATTTTGTGCACAGGTTAGGTGTGCAGCTTAAATAGAACAAGTATCCTGTTTGGTGCAGGCAACGGTGCACAGTTTACCTACCTTTTAACTGAATACTTGTCATATTTTTCTACATCACTTACTTCACATGTATTTTAGAGCACGACATGCTAAATATTTCACTAGTGTTTGAAGACATTCTAATATGTGAGTTTATTGGTCCCCTTTTAGAAGTCTTAAGTTGACTGAAAAAGAGAAAGGTTGTTTTCATTACAAAGCAATCATGGTATAGTTTGGGAAAATATGACACTTGGTAAAACTTAGTAGCCTTTATACTGAGATTTTTCTCTCTTCTCAGTCAAGGTGGTACAGAAATTGGGAATGAAGAAAAGGTGTCATGGAAATACACATGTGAATGTAATAATTTTAATAATCCTCAGCATCATTTTGCAAGGTATCCAACATATATGAGAAACCATTCCACAAGTCTCTGATGAGACATTTCAGTAATAGTACTTATTTTTATATAGGTCATTCTATTAATCAGAGGAGGATCTGTACGGCTATCGAAATAACACCTTACAAAAAGCTAATGTGTCACACTGAAGAACCCTTCCTGTGGTGGAGGTGGTGCTGGTGGCCTAGTATCTGCAGGACCTATAATTTAATACAGTAAATTACTATATCTGACTGTGAAACTCTGCAGGTAGGATATCATTCCTCAGCAGTGGCTTTGTCACTATAGACAAGCTGTTTGCATCACAAAAAAGAATGAGTTTACAATATAATATTTTGCCTCTTTTTTTTTGGCATTTGTCAGCTGTGATTCTTCCTTTATAATCATTCAGTGTAATCTGAAGGAATCAGGTGAAACACATTACAAAGTTTTTCTGAACACTGAAAATGTTTCTGTCAATGTACTGTATTTACTGTGTCAACAGGTTATACCATCATTTGGGGATGAGGGTAGAGAACCAAAGACAAACTGCAGAACTAATAACTTAGTACAGCAAATTAGTATACCTGGCTCTCAGACCCTGTAGACAGGATGCCATTTCTCATTTAGTAATATTCTCATGATACACAAGCAGTTTCTACCATCAAGTTCCAATAAAGATAAACTGGTGAATATTGAAACACTGTTGAGAGGTCAAGCGTGCATTTTTCTGTCTCATGGAAAGACTGAGTCTTATAAAGTGACTTGTTACAAAGATTAGACTAGAAAAAGAAACAGATATTACATGTCCTGGCACCAGTAGGGATAACTTATCCCCATAGAACCTCAGTCCACCAAATCTCCATGCTATTCATCAAAGTGACAATACATGTTTGTGATTAACATGATTCTCTTTCCTAGGATTCTGTATGTGTTTTTTCTCCTAATGCTTTTTAAGATATAGAAGGCCAGGAACTACTAATGGTGTTGTTCTGTTACTATCGATATATTAATTAATAAAATTGTGGCTTTCAAGAATTATTTTTCTCCATGTCTTGATAATTACCTCTCTCTCAAACTCCTCTATTACTTAGGTAAAAATTGGGTTGCCTGAGAAGAAATGTAATAGGCTAATGTGTCCAGTTCACAGTCATAATATGCTGGGGAACTAATCTACACTAACTAAACACAAGAGGGAACCAGTATTCAGTCAGCCTTGTGCACCATACAACTTCAACTTCACCCCCCAATAACAGTAAAATAAATTATAGTAAGACCTGTAATTCTTTAGAAAAAACATATGTGATTCTTTAAGAAGCTAGAGACTTGAAGGAGAGAGAAGATTGGCTGGAGAAAGGAATAAAAAAAAGAAAATCAATTAGTGACACAACTAATGGATTATTTTTTCTTTTGCAGTACCAAATGACTTCTTTTCTTCTGTGCTGATAATATGAACCCATCATTAGATGGGTAGAAATCACCTAGGGTTTCTATAATCAATTAAACAGCTTCAGATGTTGTAGTAGTGCCTTAATCTTCTTCTAACCTGATGACGGGGATCAAGATCATCTAATTATACTACTTTTCACAATGAGAAATGAGAATAACGATACTAGAATTTACGTTAAATGTTTGGTCAGGCAGTTACATCAAACATGGATGCCCTTTTTCCTGACCTTCATGATGCTGTGAATTATTTCCTTCCTGTGGCCTTAAAACTCCTTTGAAAAGCAACATATTTTTTGGGAGCACATTGTTAAAAATAGAATTGCAGACTTATTCATGACAGTCTAGTTCTGTAAGTCTTATGCATCTTAAGAGTTGTAAAGTTATTTCCTGAATTACAAGGGAAATAGAACTCTTGATTGAGATTTGGCTTAAAATTCATGGTTAGTATATAACTGAAGATATACAATGAAAAGCAATATTAAAATGTTAAAAAATATAAATTTAAAGTGTTGAAACATATAAAAAACTAGCTAAAAGCTTAAATTCATTTCATAGAGAAAAGTAGGATTAAATGTAAGATGTAAATGCGTTATAGATTTATCCCTTAAATTTGTTGTTCAGCAGTATAAAGGTACAGCAAATGCCACAGATGTGCTTATGGGAGGAAAGTTTAAGGAAATATGTTAGATTCAGAGCCAAACCTAACTCTTTCTAAAATAATCTGAAAATTCCCAGTTGGCCATGAAACTATGGCCGCTAATACACGCAGGAAAATAGTGATATAGGTTTAAGTTTGGCCAGATACAAACTATACTCAGCTGGCTTTTTCACAAGCGTTAACAGATGTTCAGTGTGTATGCAATACACTTAGCTTCATAAAAAGAACATGTGGCATGAAATTTCAAGTGGATACTTAATGTCAGGTTGTTTCTTTTTTCTTTGTGCTTTTGAGACACAAAGTCTACTACCTTGCTTATTCACCTCTAGAAGACTGAAGAGACAGTGCATTATTACAGCTAAATCTACTGTTAATATTGCTCCAGTTGTACTATTGGGTTTTCAGGTTTCTGGAGTCACACACTTTGGCAGACACTCCTCATTTTAGCTAGATTTTGCTACACAACTACCACTGGTAGAACGAAGCAGGTAAGATTGATGACCCAGAGCAGAAGGCAATAAAATACATTTAAGCCAGGATTTATTAAGAAAAGAAATGTAATTTGCAGTTTTCACAAATTCATAATACATCCTTATTACATTATTAAAAGCCATATTGAAGTCTTCTTTTTATTGGCTAGTTGTTGTTATTTTTATTACTATTCTTATTAACACAAACATAAGTATTTAAAGAAGGTTATTTCTGCACAGAAAATTATGCTACAGGGTAATCTTCATTAAAACTCACTGCTGTGTACCATATTCTAAACTGCTTAATGCTGCATCTGTATCCTCTAAATTCAGCCACAGTTGAACTAGTTGGAAAATAAAGCCAAAAGGAACTGACATTCAGTCTCAGTCACTGCAGCACAGCTAAAGAGGAGTGATACGAGTGTTACCAACTCTTGGAATATTCGGCATTTTCCTGGGGGGAAAAAAACCCCAAATCCACAAACTCAAAAACCTGCTAGTTGAGCACTGAGATTTTTTAAAGTCTTGCTTTCATTCAAAATGGAACAAAATGTGATAAGCTATTACGTACACAGAGAAAATATCACTCACCATTTCAGAAGAAATTAGTTATTGAGAGAGTAATTTAGGCATTATAATGGCATTGCTAAGCCAGTGCAATGATGTGATTTGGGGATATGAAACTCAGCAGGAGTATGAGTATAGAGGATGAGTGGAAGAGAAATATATAGGAGTTAGCATGTAGGAGGAAACACTGTAGGGTGTTGAAAATTTCTGAAAGACCTATGTTATTTCTCTGCTTGCCTTGCTTTTGTAAATATAGTCTGCTCTGAATTACATGCACGCACACACAAAAATTGTTTTATACATTCCACTTATTTATTATTTCCTTTTCTTACTGTATGAATCTGAGAATCTGAGGAAAGTTGTAGGATAGAATACAGAGAGCATAATGGTGCTATATAAGACACTGCTAAATCACAAGCTAGAAGACATACAAAATCTTGAATTCAAAAACTTGAAATGTAATATTTCACTAGGTAGATTTTTGATCAGGCCTGAGAAACATCTTAATTTCAGTGAATTTATCCCAGGCAAGGCTGTCAAACTCTTAAAAATCGCCTTTTCTGAGTGCAATGACTGAAGTAATGAATGTCTTCTATGCAAAACAAAGGAGTTTGAGATGTAGTTGCCATTTCTCTCTTTCCTTGAGATTGGGTAGCATTTTTAATAACCACTCAACCTCAGGATTGGCATGGAAGGAATAAAGTCTCAACATGAAAATGAAGATGAAAGGCAATCAATGGGAAGTTGCTCCTTTTTTAATGAAATAGCATTTAAGAAGAATTATAAACAGTTACATAAGCAATTGTTATTGAATTTGCAGACTCAAGGTCTGGTGTCAGACAAACCTTACAGGGTAGAACTGTGGGATTCAGCTCTCTCTGTGCAGCAAATAATGAAGTTTTGGGGGGATTCCTCTGATAACCCTTTTTGGCAAGCTCAGATGGTTAATACATGGAAAATGACAAGGTTTCCTAGCTGAAGGAACACAATGTTCAAGAAGAATCCAATCTTGATTCCACCAGAACGATAAAGACATCAGGCAACTGATGCAAAATTAGAAGTGAGCAAACAATAAAGACAAGTGATTGGGTAAAGATGAGAAAAAGACAATGAATTTGTTGATCACAGAGCTTTAATTAATATAAAGAAAATACTCTGTTTTGTGTGATGACTGTTATATTTCCCAAGAAATTTCCCTTCTTTGGGTTGTGTGGAGAGTTCCTTCAGTGTCTGCTTATCTTCAAATCATAGAATCATAGAATCACCAGGCTGGAAGAGACCCATCGGATCATCAAGTCCAACCATTCTGATCAAACACTAAACCATGTCCCTCAGGACCTCGTCTACCTGTGCCTGAAACACCTCCAGGAAGACCTACCTGGGCCACCTGTTCCAGTGCC
>WAAB01023034.1:0-18722 GCA_013389865.1 Piaya cayana
AAAGAGTGACTATTATTTGTTTCCAGAGCGAGACATGTATTTGGAACAAGCCCTGGAATTATCGAGCAAGGTAGAGCAGCATATATGCAAAGAGCAGAGTTTGTTGGGACATTCACAAATGTTTCCTAAGGACATTAGTTGTTGGCGTGGTTTCTAGAAGTTGTCTCTTTTGCTTTCAAAAGACCAGTTTGCAATAAGCCACATAAGACAGAGAATGGCTTTGAGATCCCTCTCTTGGAAACACAGAAGCTCATGCTGCTTGAGAGGTGACAATTGGATGTAAAACCACTAATTTACAAATACTGTCTGGGTGCAGACACAGTGCAGAACTCCTTTTCTCCTGCATAATGCAGTGAATCAGCATCTCTTCTAAGATCTTTCCACCAGAGCAGCTAGCAGCTGTCACCAAAATCTGTCCAGAATGAGGTGTTCAAGACTTATTTGTCTACTTTGCCTTGAGTGTTGATTTTTGACATCACTAAATAAAGAGAAAGTAGGCAGTTTTCTGTGCAGGTCCACAAACTATGCATGGACTAGTAAACTTCAGGTTTTCCACACAACATTGCATTTGGTGGAGAAAAATCAACACCACCAGGAATCAATTCATCATCAAGATTAGATGGCAGATATTCTTTGATAGTTCCAGTTGTATTTCTCTCCATTGGTGGCACAGCACACCAAGTCCTTTAAACCATGAGTTTTCCTCAGGCCTCCAGGGGAACAAATGGCGGGGGGGGAGGCGTTGCTTTCCGTTCTCCCAGTTAGGCTGGATAACCCATCTGAAGCTGGATCTTCAAGAAATTTTAAGACCTCTATTCTCCATCTCCACATGCAGAGACACCTACATTTTGCATAGTGAAGCAAAGTAGGCTTGCAGGGTCACCCATTTTGGCAACCATAAGCCACGAGTTCAATTCTGTCCATTTGATCCAGTTTAGACCAGTTTAACTGGCAGCAAAGTTAATCCATTGCCTTTCCCATTCAATGGTTACCTCCAGGGGATAAATTAGATATTTGATGGGTTGAATTTTTATGGAAAGGGTCATTGGGCACTGGAACAGGCTGCCCAGGCTGGTGGTTAGTCACCTTCCCTGGAGGTGTTTAAGGGACGGGTGGAC
This sequence comes from Piaya cayana, assembly GCA_013389865.1. NCBI lineage: Eukaryota > Metazoa > Chordata > Aves > Cuculiformes > Coccyzidae > Piaya > Piaya cayana. The sequence goes on from WAAB01023034.1 coordinate 1,119, forward strand.
GAGGTGCTGAGAGACATGAGTTAGTGATTGATGGGAATGGTTGGACTCAATGATCCAGTGGGTCTTTTCCAACCTGGTGATTCTGTGATTCTATGAATTGTTTCTTGCTCCATTGATCTGAGACTAAATACACTGTCTTCCTAATTTAAGCTGCTCCGTGCCTTATTTCCTAGGACAACATAATCATCAAACGATGCACTGGATAGGAATGTGCTCCACCTCTCCTGCAGGATTCAAATCCATCTGTGCTGGCACAATATAAAGACCAGGATCCAGGACTCACAGGGACAGAAAGAAAGCAAGTGCAAAGGAGATTGATGTTGCTGTGCGTGACAGAGGACACCTGGGTGCCAGACCTTGCTCCCAGTGCTGTTCTGCACATGATGCCGTGTTTCTTTGATGCAAAAAGACCTCAGGAGATATCATAACTCAGCTGTTGGGAATCTGGCCCTTTCCTCCTGTGGGTGGACAAGGGGGAAGAGCGCATGGCACATCTCTCAAAACCTTGTCTGTTTACACAGAAATCAGTTTCAGTCTGAGATTTCTTTCAGAGGAAATGAAAAGCAGAAGAGGGAGAAATTGCTCATAGGCCATAAAGTGAGGGAAGGATGGAGAAGGAAAAAGCATAAAGAATTCAATGATAAGGAAAAGTTTAGCTTACAGAAATAACTGATTCTATGTATTTTCCATCCTGGAGGCTTGGATCTAGTGGCAACTCCATTGCCTCTGTTCTCTGCGCGAGGGCTGCTGTCTCTTCCAAGGCAGTAATGGGACTTCTCCCCCTCGTATCAAGCAAAGCTACGTCAATCATAGCCAGAGCAAATTCCTAATTCCTTCTTCACTCCTCTGCCTCCCTGGTGGGTTGGGGATGTGCTTTCAGGAGGCATAAGCTGCAGACACAGACACACTCGGCTGCTCTTTTGCTCTGACAAACCATTTCCACCATCTTCTGGAAATCTGACTTGCACGCCAAGAACATAATGAGATGGACATGGGAAGGTCCCAACCAGCTACAGCATGAGAAAACACTTTTTGCGGTTAGGCAGTGAACATCCAGAATCTTTCTTCCTCCTCTAGCATGGGTACTTTCCCCTCTTGGGAGCACTCATACCATGCAAGTGTTAGGTCTCAGGATGAAGTATGGGACTTCATGTTGCATTCTCCAGTAGGCTTATTACAGCTGCATCAAAACATATAGGAAAAGAAATCTTGGATGTCAATAAGCATGAGGTTCAGGTTTCATGTGAAATACAGGATGCAGAGAAACATTAATTCAATCAAGGGATGCTGAAGGAGACAGGACACCTACACTCCTATCTGACACTGGCCTGTCCAAGTGTCTTTGCAAGACGCCTCTATCCAACCTCCCCACTCAGTTTAGAACAAAACTTAATATGCCCAATCACACTACTCAGAATAAAATGCATAATTGTGCAAGAGTTGTTCAAAATCAAATTTTGCTTTTCTATATGAGTCCTGCTCCCTGAAGCAGCCATGGTTCATTTTGTCTATTTGTTTAATCCCTACATCTCTCCTAACACTGTTCACACCATAGGAGGAAAACTGGACTGCAGAAGTCTTTTGCCACAGGAGTAAGTTTTTCTCTGCCACATCACAGGGCAAAGTAGCTACCATCTCTATGGAGAAAGGCTAAGTCAGCTGGGAATTAAACTTCTCTTGAGAGGGGTAGCTATTTTTATTTTTCTTAAGCTATGTAAGTGATACCATAGCAAATAGCCCCTGCAAAAAAGAGGTAGGGAAGATCATCTTTTCTGTCTCAGTGTACCGAACTGATCTACAGAAAGATCAAAGGTGCACCAGAGAGAGCCCATGGGAGGACAGACACAGGTGAGAGAAGGACTTCTTGCTCTGAGTGGCAATAAATCATTAAATTGCTTCAGCTGCTCATGAAACTACAGCCACAGAGCATTTACAGCCAACCAAACCTTGTTTCTTCTAAGAACCAGTCTACATATGCCATTCACCTGCAAATTTCATTGATCTTCATGTCTACAATTTACTATCTCTAACTATTTAAATAACTGTACAGATCACAGGGTCCATAAGTCACTACAATGTGCTAAAAGCCCTGTTAACTTACAGACAGAAACGGGTTGATGCATTGCTTTTCCCATCATTACTTTTCAATTATTAGCTGAGCAAGATATTTTGTCATTTCTTGGGATATAAAAAGTGGAAGAAAATCTCTTTGTTCTGGAGGAAGCAATAGTCATTGGTTCCTATTGACTGTTTGGAGAGAAGTGCATAAAAATAAAGAATCCTCAGTTACATCAAAGAGAAGTTACTTCAGTTTCAGAAATGTCCAATTGACACCACAATGCTGGTTCCCAGATTTCACTGAACTTTTATCACAAATCTTCCTGCTTTTTTTCCTGTATGGTTTCAGACAAAATTATACACTGATTTTTAAATTGTTTTCTTAAAATCTGATTGTGCCTGTATTACTTTGAGCCAGTAAAGGATAATTTATTAATCATTGTGTTAAATTATCTACACAGAAAAATTAACTGATTCCTGTGAGAAACAAAATTATTCACCCTGCATTAAGCAATAAATCAAGCTCTAATCTTAGGATTTCAAACCCAGCATAAAGGAGAAAAACCACCACCCTATCTTCTCTCCAAGGAAAAGTGAACTCAACCTATGCAATTTCTGAGAGATATTTGTGTAACCTGTTCTTAAGAATCTCAATGAAGTGATGTCAACCCTTTTTCTTAAGAATTAGGTGCAGGATTTCATTCTCGGAGATTTTTTGTTTGAGAATTGGTTTTTTTGTGGGGAGAGGTATTTTGCATTGAGATTTTTTCCCCAAGTATCTTGTATCTTTAGTTTAATTTCATGACTTTTATCCTCACTATGATAGAAGCAGAGAACAGATTGTTCACTTTCTTCCTGAATGAATCCTTCCAGTCTGAAATCAATACACCTCAAATTCGGAAAACACCAAGTAAAAAATGACTGAGGTTTATAGGAGGAACAATTCTTCAGATTTTTATAAAGTTTTCGTGAATGTTTGACATTCACCCATCTATATGGGTGTTAAACAAGGAGAATGAGCAACCCATGTTTTTTGTCACAGATACATTCATCAGTGCCACAGGGTGACTTTTTTGGCAAATAAATTGTAGTGAAAAAATGCATATTTGCCAACACTGAAATAGGTTGTGAATTCATACGATTTTCATCAAACCACTTATTAAAGTCTTTAAGTAGAAATGAAATGGAAAGCCAGGTTATGCTGACGGGGATTTTTTAACTAAAATTGTTTTGAAAGTGGGAGATAATTTCAAAATCAGTTTTTAGTTTTGACATACTTTTGTGTTATTTTTTAACAAAAAAATTAATTCTGAAGTATTCAAATCCAACTGACTTATTTATGCTGGAATAAAATGCATAATTTCTCTTAGAAAATAGACTCAGTTTTTTTGACTCATTTTTATCTTCCTCCAAATTTTGAATAATTTACAGAGGAGAAAACTGAGCCACTGACACTCTTGGCATTTTTTTAATTATTATTTTTATACAATTTGCACTCTCAAAACAGTGGGCTGGTCTTTTTTCACAGAAGGCAAGTCTGGACGAGGGAAGGAAAGAAGCAGTCCCGGGTGCTAATTGTGCTTGACATCTTGCAGCAGAGGCAAGTGTGTGTATATTCACAGGTATTTGTGGGTATGAGAATAATTCAATAAGGGAATTAAAAGGAAAAAAGGTCATCCTGGAACGAGGACTGGGAAAACCTCATGCACTGTATCGAATGCAATACTCATTTGTAATATTTACAGACATAAATCTTTATTATTATGACCAGTCATTATTAAATCAGTCAATAAGATTATACAACAAGGAAATTAATTAGACCCTCTACCAACATTTAAAGCAAAAGCCTGGAAAATTCAATAGCAATGGGAATTCTGAGGCTCCTTTTTTCCTTTTGCTCCAGGGCAGAGTCCCACAGGAGATCCCTGAGAGGCAAAGTGCTAATTAGGAGAGGTTTCCAAAGGGCAAATAGAAAGTCTGGTGGGGAGTGAAGCAGCTGTTGGTCAGAAATACGTGCTTTATCAGGATGCTGTCTTCATATTTTTGTGGGACTTTGATTTTCCCAGATTTCAGCAGTTCTGGTCCATTAGAAACAGATGAGAGACTGAGTCTTAAATCTGGAGTGGCACAGTCAGTAGAACTGAAAAAAATGTTGTGAATTGGTGAAGCTGAGATCTAGCTTATCTCTGTGGTTTTTTCCTTTGTATGTTCACTTGTGCGTCTTCTCAATCATCTCATCTTTCTCCTCCTGACGTGGAAAATGGAACAAGGTCATGCCCTGTTACATGGGCAGAGAAGTAATTATAGAATCATAGAATGGTTTGGGTTAGAAGGAACTTCAAAGATCATCCAGTTCCAACACCCCTGCTGTGGGCATGGACACCTTCCACTAGATCAGATTGCTCAAAGCCTCATCCAACCTGGTTTTGAACCCTTCCAGGGATTAGACATCCACAGCTTCTCCAGGCAACCTGTGCCAGTGCCTCACCACCCTCACAGTAACAAATTTATTCCTAATATCTATATCTAAATCTCCCCTCTTATAGCTTAAAACCCTTTCCTCTTGTCCTATCCCTGCACTCTGTGATAAAGTGTGCCTCCTTATCTTTTCTGGAGGCTCGACTTGAAGTAAGCCTTCTTTTCTCCAAGCTGAGTAAGCCTGGCTCTCTCAGACTATCCTCGTACAGGAGGTGTTCCAGCCCTCTGATAATCTTTCTGATCATCCTCTGGACTTGCTACAAGAATACCCTGAAGGCAGGTCTGCAAAGTGACATTTCCACCATGCACATCATCTGGTCATTGCTCAGTTGCACAGTGCTCTCTTCCTTCATGATGCCAGATAATAAAGGATCGATTCATCTGATGGGTCACGGCACAAAGCAGCATGGGAGAGGTGTGTGACATGAACCATCTTCATGGATCCCTTGTCTCTATTGATCTGTAGGTGTTTGGGAGTATGTCCCAGCTGTACATGGATGCTTATGCATGATATCCTGCTGCATGTCCTATTTGATACATCAGTTATGGTGGACTTCGCACATTTTTGCATATCTGGCTGTGTTTTTTGAGTAATTAGGATATTTTTCAGAGGACCTGATACCAAAAATTGCAGTGTTCTGTGTTGAAATGTTCACAACTGCCCAAGATTATTCAGGACGCCCATTACTTTCATGTTAAGTCTATTGAAACTTAGGGATCTATTAACTTATAATCACTACCTGCTTCTCCTGCATCATGTTTCTCATATTTCCAGTTATCCTCATCTTTAACTCTTCCAGATCGCACACTCTTTACATTGTATTTTCTCCAGGGAAGCAGTTTTCCATTGGTTTTGTCCCAGTAACATTCAAGGATGGGTCCTGTCAGAGCAGGGGAAGAGCACTTTCTAACTTTGGATTTTGACTAAAGCTGTGTACAGATGATATATTCTGCATCCCTTTCAGCTCAGGGTTAGTGTATAACAGTTCTCAAGGGCTGCAGAAGAGCTGGTGAAGCAAATGAGGACTAAAACACAAAGAAAGTGAAAATAAACCTTGAGAAATACTAACCCAACTAATCAGAGAGAAAAACACTGTAGGAAAGAAGGAACTAATCAGGGGAAGGAAGGATGGATGGGAAGAAGGAACACACAGTCTCTTTTCTGTTCATCTTCTCTCTCTTTCATCATACAAATTGATTTGATTTATTGCACTATGAAAGGCAGCGTTGACACCCGAGAAACTATGAGAAGAATGACTTCCACTGGAGTCCAGTTTTGTCTGGCACAGCCAAGGAACACTCCCAGGGTAGAGTAGCTGCTTGTGAGTCTTAGTCATTGTAGCTCCAATCTCAGCTGCGGTGTTGAATACACGTTTACACCCCATCTCCAGATGTCTGAATTAGTTGTTTATATCCACCACGTTGGTGGATTGAACTTTCAGATCAAGACATCTGCATTTAGTTGTCTAGGTGAGTGATAGGCTTTCAGGTCTCTGGGTACACAGGGATGCCTGAGGCTTGATTCAATTCTCCACATAGAGTCATCCTATGCTATTTGAAAGGTTTGATTTTGAGTATAGGCAACGTCTGCACCAGGCTGGGAGATAAGACTGAGGACCTACAGGAGACCAATGACCTTATGCAGGAAAAGCTGGAGAAAAGGTACTCAAAGGCTTCACATACGATTCTACATGTCAATATTTCATCAACAGAGAAACACCCCACCTGCACACATCTGTGCATAGATGCCCCTGTGGGACACTGTGGACATCCTGGAGCACGTCCAAAGAAGAGCAACAAAGCTTCTGAAGGGGCTGGAGAAAAGTCTTATGAGGAACGGCTGAGGGAATTGTGGTTATTTAGCATAGAGAGAAGGATCTTGAAGGAAAATTTTATCATTCTCTACAACTACCTGAAAAGAGGTTATTTCTGTACCAAAAGGGTTCTCCGGCCCTGGACTGGGCTGCCCAGGGAGGTGGTTGAGTCAGCATCCCTGGAAGTATTTCAAAGATGGGCAGATGAGGTGCTTAGGGATATGACTTGGGAGTGGAAAGGTGTTGGACTCGATGATCTCAAAGGTCTTTTCCAATCTGGTGACTCTAGGATTCTGTGCATGCCTTCTGTTTAAGTTCATATTACAGCCAATGGATATTGGTTGAGACAGTCAGCTAAGAGCAGGAAGTGATTTCATTTAACTTCAAAAAGATTTCGGAGTTTGGTCCATTAGACATTTTGCTCACATGGTCACACCACATTTTAGGTGTCTGATTTTTGTTAACTGAATCCCGTCCACGAACGAGCCTGTAATATCAGACATCCGCTTAGGCCTCCGCAGAGGAAATATTGGTGTAAGAACAGACCAAAAATGCAAATAAAGTTATTAAAAATTAGAAAATACTATAAAAAATCAATGTCAGAAGATTAAATATGTAAAAATTTCATCTATCACTGTCTTAACTCAAATCAGCTGTTAGTTGATTTCTTGATAGCTGAAACTAATGCAGTGACTTCAAGTTGTGGATTCAAGTGCTTAGACTGTCATAAACTTCTGTGTCTCAGACCACAACATATACTCCCAACTCAAGCTGGTAGCTTATTTGAACTCTTTCTTCCTCCTAATACTTCATTGAAACCACTAACACATTGTATATATTGATATTTATGGTTAACGCTATGATCTCTCCGATGGTTTCTGGTTTTATACAAATCAAAATTCTCTAATTTGTTTAGCAGAAAAGAGTCTCAGTGTCCTCAGAGGCAAAAGTAGTTGTGTCCCATCATCATTTGAAGTTTGTCACTCCCCTGAGATGCTGTTAAGCATCTGAAGTGCCACAGAGTGATGATAAGCTGACAAGAGAAATTATTCATGCATGTGAGTTTAAGAGCTTATGTTTAGGGAGCATTAATGGTTAGGGAAAGCTGATGCTAAAGAGTCTCTTGAGACTCAGCAAGTAATAGAAAGCTACAACACACTAGTGTCAGCGATCCAGACACTTTTGGAGACCCATGTAGCAAATTTGAAGCACGCAATGCAAAGAACTCTTAAATCAAGACTTGTAGGAGAACTGTGCCCCTTCTAGGGGCACCTTGAAGCAAGTTGGGATGCTCTTTGGTATTGGAAGTGGCACAAGGTACCTATATTTAGGTAGCAGAACCTTTTTATTTGAGAGGCATAAATTCCTTAAGCTTCCAAACTGAGAAGTTCATAGAAAGTCATTGCACATCTCACTCAACCTCTATCTGCTCTTTGAGAAGAGCTCTCATTTGGTCCCATGTCATATCTGCCAGCCCTGTACAGATGTTACAGACACCCAGAGGCATCTTAAATGCTTCCTTACACCTGAGATTTGGCCACTGCATCCAATCTTATGTTTCTAATTACAGTGTCTCTCTTCCTTGCATAGCAGAGAGAAGAAATCCATCACCCTTGTCTGAAACACTTAGAATGGAATGTATCCTGAGGTACCACTTTCTCTCCCTTTATATTAACAGCAGCCTAGATAATAAGGACACAATACAGTTGCCTAAGCACAGATATCTTACGTCATATAAGATGTCTGGGAGTTTCTGAGAATACAGACGTGGCTGGCAGGTACACACTCAGGACCCAGGGGAGATATAAATCCATATGTAATGGCAGATGGAGACCAGATGAGTTTGCTGAGGACTGAAAAGGGACAAGGCACCTACAGCTGACCCCCTAGCTTAGGCAAATGCATGATTTTTAAGCAGCAATAATGAGGTGGAACGAACCCATCCTACCGAGATGGAGGTGTTTTGCTGATCCTCGTATTACTACTCCTTCTCTTCCTAACAAGAGCAGCCTGGACACTTCAGTCTGTGCTCAATCTACTGCCAGTGATTCATTGCATTCGCCACCACACCCAGCTCTCGGGGTGCATCGTGTTTCATGGGCTTTTCACCACTCAGACAACAGCGTCCTTCACTGCTCTAGCACCAATGCTTTCCTTTGCACAGGGGTTAGATGGTGCACGCAGCAAGACTACAGGCTGCTCACTTACAATGCAAATACACAGCTGTGAGAGGGACTAAAATAAAAAAACCTTCTGGTAGTGGTTTGATTTTTTTTTTCTTTTTCCTCCATTACAAACTGAAAATTTAGCACTGTTTTTCCTATTAAGCCTGTTTGAAGGTTTTGTTTTTCTGTGTATTCAATCATACAACATGTTATGTGATTACAAGGAGTTCATGTTAAAAGGCCATAAAAATGAAAAATTAGTGTTGTCTTCGCAGGCTCAATGCAAATAGCAAAAAATTTAAAAAAAAAAATAAAGAATGATTTAGCCGCCTGTGTTCTAGCAGAGAGTAATTTAGCTTCTTCTTAATGCCTAAGTTATGCATTGATTTGTATCTGAATTTTGCACAGAAGTTATGCAACTCCCCGGACAGTGCTTAAAGTTTAAAGTATGAGGTGGTGACAAATGCTGGAAATGACATAGGAGGAAAAAATGGGCTTTGGTACGTGAGCCATCAGGTTGTCCTGAGAGCAATACATTTTGGAAAGAAATGACGCAGACAGGAATGACCATCTTACATTCTGGTTTAGCTCCCTGTGGAAGTATGTCCCACATATTGCATATGAAAAGGAGGGGAAGGGAGAAATACAAATTATTGCTGATGTCTACGCAAAAAATGTGAGATCCCAAACTAATTGTGGCCAGATGTTGTACTATAGAATAAGAAGGAAAATCTATTTTATTCTCACTGAAGGTAGAAAAACATGTAAGAGCTTCACATCAGCTGCAATTGAGAAAACACTTTTTTTTCCAGAAACTGTGGAATAATTTGAATGAACGCTTGGACGTTTGAAGTCTAGTACTGCTAAAGGACTCAAGCTTCCTGACATGAATAAATTAAATATATATAAACTTAACTTTCCAAGAATCCTGAGATTAAATTTGACTATTTCAGGCTGCAGATTAGGGTTTTCATTCTTTTTTCCCTTTCTTTTTCTTTTTTTTTTTTAAGTTGGTAGACATATTTTTTCATAGAAATCAAGTTTTAGTTGTTTGTTTATTAAAGGAAATATAAAAATCATAGAATCATAGACTCTTAGAATGGTTTGGATTGGAACGGATCTTAAAGATCATCCTGTTCCAACCCCCTTGCCATGGGCAGGGACACCTTCTGTTAGGTCAGTTTACTCAAAGTCTCATACAACTTGGCCTTAAACCCCTCCAGGGATGAGACATCCACGACTTCTCTGGGCAACCTGGGCCAGGGCCTCCCCACCCTCACAGTGAAGAATTTCTTCCTAAGATCTCATCTAAATTTCCCCTCTTTCAGTTTAAAGTACCTTCTTTTACTCATCACTTTAAAATTCTCCACTCTATAGAGGTGCGAATGTTGGCAATACAACCCAGCTTTGAACAAACTGACTTTCAAATGTCTTGTTCACAACATATTCTAGGTTTGATCACACTACTTCTTCCTGGTTTTAAGAACAATTTTCAAGATTCTTTGTCATACGTAGAGGTATTGCAAACTTTGTATCAGGGCTCAAAGGACAAACAGCTCAGAAACAGTTTGTCTTACTGCAACAAGTGTAGTATAGATGTAACCTATCATCAATACACTGAGGCAGAGACTCATCCAAATCCATGGGAATTTCAGTGACCAGTGAACAAAATTAACTTATTTAGGCTCCCAAATCACTGATAATTGATCCAAAAACTATCACCTCCATAGATTTCTTTTATGTGGTAGCAGATTCTTAAACTATGCACCTCAGATGGTAAAAACCCTGCTCTCCTAGGTCTAAGCCACCATTTTATCTTACCACTCTGAAACCATCAGAAGACTCTCCCTCAACAAATTCACTCAGCAATGTTATCGTCTGCACTTAATTCTCAGTACACTCCATCTCAATGCCTGTTTTATGTCTTAACAGCAGAGACTGACAGTTGTATTTCTGTATGGACTCTATCTGAGACATTCATGTTAGTAAAATAAGGTACATAAGTGTAATACCATGATTATCTGTTTCTGTATGGATATCTACATGAAGTTTATTCTACCTATGTATCTACTATCCCATCCAGCTATAAGATGAAAGAGTTCAGCTAAATTAATCCAATCTATAGAACATCAATGACACTCCAGTGCTAACAACATAGGCCAAAGTATGGGTGAAGCCTTTCTAGGCCCAAGATCAAGATTTGCGGAGTCTAACACCAATTAGACCGTCTGGCTGCGTGAAATCAAAGTTTCACTTTAAAATAGCTTTGTTCCAATGTTCTTTCTACTCTTATCATGTTTTGATTATTAAGTGTTATTAAGTGAAAGAGAGATAAGAATGACTCAAAAACCCTCTCAGATAAGAGAGTTCAGAAGACCACAAACATCAAACTGATTTAGCACTTGGTTCCATCTTTTCCTTGCCTGTCCTTTTCAATATAACCCCATCCAACAAAGTATCATAAAACAATAATAATTAGGTGTGTAACACTGGCAAAGTATAGCAGTCATTTCCATAAAATATTGCAGACTTCCTAACAGAAGAAACTCCTGGAGGCAATATCCAATAGCTTCCAAGTTCTAATGATGTTTTAAAGTCTACTAGCATTTGTAGTTATTCACAGCTCCAAGACAAACCTATCATCATTGCAAAACCACCCAGAACACTTTAGATGGGTCCATTCTTGCTTGGCTCATAGGAATGGGCTCCAAAGCACCTTCTCTTCCAAGCTAAATTGAAACAAGAATCATCTTTTATACAGACAGAGAGCAGTTCCCATCAAAACAACCAACTTCTACTAATGCTCAGAGATGGTCATTGCACCCAGGTTATCTCTTGAGGATGACCACTGGCCCATGTTACCTCCAGAAATTATAACAATTAATAGGAGGAAATCAATGTTTCATCACTGACAAATTACAACAGATATATTTTAGTGGTGAGCACTTCAGCAAACATTTATGAGCATAATCTAGAATTCCATGTATTTAGGAAAAGGTTTGGATCTCATCAACTCTTTGCACTGAAGGTCCAGGGCTGGTGGGTAATTCTGGCTGCTGCTCTCAGAGCTTTCTTCAAATTTCATAAAAAACTTCAGTTTTTCATTTTTCTTCCTGAATTTGACCTTTCTGGTTGTAAAATCAGGCCATCATCCCAACCTTTTTTCAGCAGATATTCTCAAGGAAAGGCTTGATGAAGGCTGATGGTGTTCAGACATTCCAATATAGCAATGCTGCTCTTGATATTAAGTTACCGGACTAGGTCTTCATATCTCAACATATGTGAGGGAGATATCATGAAAGTAGAAAAGAACTGTCTTTTAAATTTAATGTTACATCTTTTGTGGGACATTTTACAGCACAGAAAATATTGATATAGGTCAACCACTTTAATGAGATTATGTCCATTTCCTGAAATACTCCAACCCTCAAGAGTGAAAAAATGGAGCTTGAAGCTTTTTCTTAGGTGCTTCATTGTCCCAGATTAACCTTTGAACAGCAGCTAAACAATAGGCAGCCACGCTATGACCTCCCCCACATCGTGCGGGGAAGAATTGGAAAGGGAAAGGAATACTCAGGGGTTGAAATAAAAACATTTTAAATTCAACAATAAAAAACAAGAATTGCGATAATACTACTGGTAATAATAATAATGATAAAGTACATTATGTATTTGATAAATATAAAACTAAACTCAGCCCATCCCAGCAATGGACACGGAGCACATACTTCCCACCAGTGAATGCTAGATGGCAAACACTGGGAGCATTGCAGTTCCAGTGGATGCAGAGATCCCAAGCAACTCCTTGAGATCACAGAGTCATAGAATGATGGGGGTTGGAAGGGAACTCTGGAGCTCATCTAGTCCAACCACCCTGCTAAAACAAGTTTACCTACAGAAAATTGCGCAGGAATGTGTAGAGGCAGGTTTTGAGTAATTACAGAGAAGGAAACTTCACAGCCTCCCTGGACAGCCTGTTCCAGCGCTCCCTCACCTTCACAGTAAAAAAGTTTTTCCTCATGTTCAGGTGGAACTTCTCGTGTTTCAGTTGGTGCTCATTGCTCCTTGTCTCGTCATTGAGCACCACTGATAAGAGTCTGGCCCCATCCTCCTGACACCTGCCCTTTAGATATTTATAAGTATTGATAAGATCCCCTCTCAGTCTTCTCTTGATTTCCTTAGCAACAAATGTAAATATCAGTATTCTTCTCATGCCAAAATCTAGAGAAATATCAGCTGTTGAGAAGAAAATTAATTCCAGTAACCAGTATATCCCAGTCAAGCATGAACATCATCTAGCTACAACTAAAGCAAATATCAACCTTATACTCACACTAAACCTAAAATGTTGTAGTTGCTGAGAAATGCAGCTAAGACCATTGACTCTTCCAGCTGAAACCAGGACAGTCATACTACAAGCAGAAGTCTATCTAAATCTGTAGACAGCCTGAAGAAACAGGGACATGAGTTATCAGCTGCATCACTCACTCCAAAGAGGTGTCATACCTTTCATATCTGCCGTGAAGATGCCCTCCAGCACTGAACTGGTAAACTGCAGGAGAGAAAAAGCCTTGGGAAACCTGATGCCTACCTGGGAGGAATGCTAAGGAGGCCTTAGACTAAAAGTTAGTAACATTTCTCAAGAGAAAATCCACATCGTGCTGTCTGAGCATATCTTTATTACCAGAGTTTTTAGAGTGCCTTGGGCACTGCATAGTCTTATCCTGCCCAGAGCTTTTGTAAGTGATAGGAAAAACGTATCAAAGCACTTGTCAGCCCTAAATTTGCCGCAAGGTAAAAGGACCTTCTCTAATCAATAGATTAATTACCATAACAGGTGCAATATAAATGATAACCAGAACAAAGCTCACTCAGCATTTTAGCTTTTTTTTAAAAAAAAAATCCACCCAAAGAAACAGAAACACAACATTGAAATAGGGGAGGTAGAACCAAATTGTGAGGCTTTCCCAGTATGGACCACTCCTCCCTTTACCTACTGTCCTGCTTCTACTTCTACCACTTGCATTCAGTGGACGAGAAGTAAGCATAACAAGAAAGCAAACTCAAACAGCTGTGGAGTTGTTTGAAAATGCCATAAAATGTATATCTTTTTACAACAGGTCATATGGTTTTTTTCCAAATAAATATTTCCACTCCAGGTTGTATTTATGACTCTTTCTCCACAACTTCTTACAAGGGTAGCTGATTGATAGGCACACTACGATCACTTTGAGTTACACAAGTCAGAGCATGTTAAAAAGCACGGTGGTACTTTGCCTACTTCTTTTAAAGCCAGTCAATAACCTGCCTGGCAAAGTGTCCAGCTTTGCCTTAGAAAACAGGGCATCTCCACGCTTTCTCTCCTTCCTGGTTGTTCTTTCATTAAGACACTCTTCCACGTTCAAAATACTTCTTTGTTCCCTTTAGGAAGACTGGGGGTTTTTTTAGAACTATTTCAATTAACTCAGTATCTGCTTATCTCTATTAACTTCAAGGAGAGACTGGGTTGGCTAGCTCAGGCTGCAGACTTCTCCACCTGAATTTATAAAAAGTGATGTCTACTTACACAGTCAAAATCTCTACATTAAATAGGTGAAATGACGTACAATGTGCTCAAATTATGAGCAATTTGACTGTTCAGCTTTCGGTTCCTAGATGTTTCTCTGAATTTAGAAGCCACAGAAGGCACTGAGTCTAAGCTAGCATATAATAGACACCTACTCCAAGGTGTCAATTGTGTCTTTCAGAAACCTGAGACAACCTGTTTCCCTTTTCGCTCCTCTTGCCTATAAAGACTGCGTTTAGTGAGGTACTGTATTGTGTTGCTGAGATTAGAAACATGAGAGATGCTTTGTTTTACATAATTCTAACATATTAAAAGTGCCNCATCTCCACGCTTTCTCTCCTTCCTGGTTGTTCTTTCATTAAGACACTCTTCCACGTTCAAAATACTTCTTTGTTCCCTTTAGGAAGACTGGGGGTTTTTTTAGAACTATTTCAATTAACTCAGTATCTGCTTATCTCTATTAACTTCAAGGAGAGACCGGGTTGGCTAGCTCAGGTTGCAGGCTTCTCCACCTGAATTTATAAAATGTGATGTCTACTTACCCAGTCAAAATCCCTACATTAAATAGGTGAAATGACGTACAATGTGCTCAAATTATGAGCAATTTGACTGTTCAGCTTTCGGTTCCTAGACGTTTCTCTGAATTTAGAAGCCACAGAGGGCACTGAGTCTGAGCTTGCATCTAATAGGCACCTATTCCACGGTTTTAATTATGTCTTTCAGAAACCTGAGGCAACCTGTTTCCCTTTTTGCTCCTCTTGCCTATAAAGACTGGGTTTAGTGAGACACTGTACTGTGTAGTTGAGGTTAGAAACATGAGAGATGGTTTGTTTTATGTAATTCTAACATATTAAAAGTGCCATCCCACCTCCCTGAAACACCTATCTTGAAACATAAGGAATTATCTTCTGGAGGTATCTATCTTTATCCAGAACTCATTAGTTTAGAGTTATTATAAATGGAAGGCATTCCCTAAATTTTAGAGGTATGAGTTAGGTAAGGTGAATCCTACAGCAGAGTATTTATACGGTTCAGATTTGTGAGTTTTTTAGTGCAATTAGGTATCAGACATAGCCGAGGCCCTTAAAAATGTGATTAAAATTCCGTCACTATTAAAATACTGACCTAATGTAAAGAACTGTGTAGGGAACATATGTGATTTGTTCCACTCTTAGTCTGAGCTGAGATTTGCTGTGCCCAAGGGTGCCACAAGAAATGTGGAGGGAGTGGAAAAGGCCCGGTAAGTACGAAACCAAGCTGCTGTGACACAAGAGATCTAAATGTCAAAAAAAACAGGCAGTACAGAAGTCACAGGAAAACAGGGTGAGTCAATCCCCAAGGTGAAAGAATTCAGCCAGATTAATCAATTGAGTCTGAAAAGACGGGAATACTGAGATTATTCCTATAACATAAAACCAGACATGAAAAAATGCAGTAACATTTATTGTAACTGAAACAAAAGGTTAAAAATGAGCCATAAGGAAATTACGACATTGCCAAACCTGGAAATCTTGTTGCAATTCTTATAATGCTCGGTATATGGGGTTTTTTTAAGTCTTGTACGTTGGTGATTTTATGGAATTTGTGATCTTTTCCAGATACTTTTGAAATTAAGCAAAGCCCAGAATTTCACAGAAGACATCACCAAAAAAAACGGAAATTCGGACATTTCAAAACGTACTTTTATGTTGAAATAGATTGATGCCAAAGTCGAGAAGCTTCTCAAAGAATAAGAAAGTTCAGTTGTAAAAATTGTCTATCAGAACTGGAAAATGCTTCATTTCGAAACAACTTTGCATGCAGCTGAGACTTATCCTTGCTAGCAAGATCAGCTAGGAACTGCTTTTCTAAGGAGATATCTCTCTTACTTGTTGGACTCCATAATTCTCTATTTTTTCCATAGAATCATGTAATCATTGAGGCTGGAAAAGGCCTTGAAGATTATTAAGTCCAATTGTCAGCCCAACACTACTACAGAGGAGGCTGAGGGGTGACTTTATTTCTCTCTACAATGACCTAAAAGGAGGTTGTAATGAGGTGGATGCTGATCTCTTCTCCCTAGTAACACATGATAGTACGAGAGGAAATGGCCTCAAGCTGCGCCAGGGGAGGTTTAGAATGGATATTAGGAAAAAATTCTTCACTGAAAGAGTGAAAGGCACAGGCTGCCCAGGGAAGTGATGCATTTACCGTCCCTGGAGGTGTTTAAAAATGGGTACACAAGGTGCTCAGGGACATTGTTTAGTTGGCATATTGATGTTATGTTGATGGTTGGACTTAATGATCTTAGAGATACTTTCCAAACTTAACAATTCTATGATTCTATGAGTAAACTCCTGTCTTTAGGCTACTTCACCTGACCATGGATATCTGCATATGAAGTAGGTGTTAAAACTTCCATCATAATCACTGAAGAAGTAGCCCGTACTGTCAACAGAGTCTAGACATTTACTTAATGCTTCACAAGAGCAGAAGGCCACTACAAGCCCTGTGTCGTAACAAACACTATATTTCTGTAAATCTTGGATGCCATCTAAAAGAACATTGGTGCCCCATTTTTCGATTAATCTTATTTGGATTGTCTTGGCTTTTCAGTATGGCTGAAGGAGATACAGCCAGTGGAGCCTAGGGATGTTTACCTGGAAAAGTAAGTGTTGTCAATTCATTTTCCTGTGGCAGAAGCATCTATGGCCCTTTGAGATGCTCTAGCATAGATGAGACGTCTGAATCAACTTGCTAGGTGTGTCACAAGATATGTAGGAAACCTGCATTTTTCTAGAATTCATGCCAGACTCTATATGAGAAATTAAAGGGCAGAAGACACCTGTGAGTGTGAGACTGAAAGAACCTCTGGATAATGAACACAAAAATCTCTAGACTTAATGTCAGCTTGCAGTCACCCACATTTTTGTGTCCCAGTCTGCAAATGGAATCCCAGCTCAGGCAGGGAGCTCTAGGATTTTTTCTCACAAATTTCCCCATGAAGAGCAACCAGCACCCTCTAGTTACACCAGCAAACTTTTTTCAAACCCTTTGGTGCATTCCCTGGGAAAACTGATCTGATCCTTGGGGACAACTAGTTGACTTTCCAAGCCTGGTTCAGCTCTGAGGGAAGCCCACTGCATGATGGAGATTCACCCCGGGTCCTGTGATGGAGACAGACTCTCTGTGTTCACATCATGAGGAATGGACTCTAATGAAACATTGCAGCTAGGGAATGCACTTTACAAGTAAAACTATTCTCTCCTTAGCCCTGCCTGCTTCTCTCCCATACTTGATTCTAACCATCCAGGCACAGATGGCTGTAGATGGATACAGGTGTAATTGCAGAGCATTTGAAACAATAAATTGTTGAATGAGGTTTACACGTCTTATTGGCAAGTCTGTGAACATAACTTGTACAAATGCTTTTAGGAGATCTTTCTTCTTTATTTTCTTTTTTTTTTTTAATTTCAGAAAAAAGCAGTTTTTTTTCTTCTCATGTGAACAGCTCAATGTCAGTTTGATTAATAATGTCAGTGGA
>WAAB01023034.1:20492-47647 GCA_013389865.1 Piaya cayana
ATTGGCAAGTCTGTGAACATAACTTGTACTGTACCTTTTAGGAGATCTTTCTTCTTTTATTTTCTTTTTTTTTTTAATTCCAGAAAAAAGCAGTTTTCTCTCTTCTCATGTGCACAGCTCAATGTCAGTCTGATTAATAATGTCAGTGGAGGATACGAATTCAGAGAGAAGGTTTTCCTCTTGGCCTGAGATGGGGTTGTGATTCTTCCTCTGCAGGTTTTAGTAGTCTCTGACAGCACCCAGCTGGCTATGCTTGGTGCTGCTGCTTTTCTTCTTGGTGGGTGGCTACAAGTGTGAGACCGGGGTGGAATAAAGGGCTTGTAAAACATGTCAAAGACTTATTTCAGCTGGGATGAGCTCAGACTAGTTTCTTTTAAAAAACTGGAAGAGCAGAAGATGACTGTCATGTAACACAATATCTCTTTATCAACTTGTATTATCCAAATGATCTTATGCAGTGCTGGTGTCCCTACATAGTAATGGAAATTTATGCTTCCTGCATTTTGTAGAACCAGCTTTCCCTAGTTCTCTTCCCACCTCACTTTCCAGTAACTTGTTTGCTAGATTTGCCTCTCAGCCCTCCCACATTCTCCAGCCACCATTGTTTCTGCATCTTCCTCACCCTTCCCCATTATCCCCATCTCATCATCATGCCCCATCACTGGGTTAATCTCAAGATTCTGAACCAGACAAGTCATTCAGGGAGAATGATATACACTTGATTCAATCATCCATGCACTGTTGTGTGGAGTCCTTTGAGACATGTAAGGTATTTTGAGCACTTGCTTGTGTCTGAGAGACTTGACACTAGCCTGTGTTCTTTTAAAGCAACGAATGGAAGCCAGAGATGAATCTCGGAGGCATTTTAAATGGCTTTAGATACCTGTCACTAATGGTTGTGATGACTACCCTTAACATATCCATTACAGTGCAGGCTAGCACTTTAATTTACACTCCTTGAAGAAACTGCTGGCTAACTAGCTAGCTGTCACAGTAATAGTGATCTGCAACCAGTAATTCACTCTGAGAGGAAAATGAGAATCTTAACCAATGGAATTTTCCATGTATCTGTCTCTCTGTACAAAGAAAAACACCAAATCACAAAATGGCCTGTCAAGGTTTTCCAGCTAAGTGGCAGTAATCTGCTAAAATGCCTTTCAAACTGTCATTTTTGCTGTTAATTAATTGTGGAATTGGCTTTGCAGCAAATTCCATTTGTTTCTTCTGTGTCATCATTGGTATCACAGACACCAACACTTCAGACTTTCTGTGCCTTGGTTTCCCATTCTCTAATTCTTACTCATTTAAGAGTAACCCTACTTTTTTGAAGCCCTGATCCACCAAACCTCTTAAGCAAGCACTAAATCCTCATAAAGTTCTGGTGTCTGCATACTTTGTTTAATAGGGATAGATTTAGGAATGTTACATAAAGAAAAACTCATGCTTAAAGATTGCATTTAATTGATGATTTAGAGGAAATTCCTTAGTGTCAAGTCTGTCTCTTATTCTGTGAGGACAGCACCATCATTATAAATTCTGTAGCCTCACAGCAAAGTAAACAGCAAAACATTATTCTTAGGTTTCAGAGACTGGAAAATGCAGTTTAGAAGGATATATATCTGTTAACCAAGGATGTACAGCATGTTCTCTACTGTGTGGTTTGAGGATAGTTTTACATTTCTCACATTAGCGGGTCAATTTTTCTAGAAATTCAGTTCCACAGGCTAATAAATCTCACTGTGCGTAGGGTTTATTCCAGAGTAATTGTGGTTCATATTAATCTTACTGCATTCCTCCCTTGCATGATCCCACGTCTGTGTGCAGTGTCCCTAGCAAGCACATAGATGAACTCATTTCTTCAGTGACATGAATGCAGTCCATGTGTTTGTTGTCCACTACAAAAAAAAAGCGAGTGTGACAATGCAATTTCTGACATGCACTGAAATTTAGGGTAAGTTTAGGGGGTTTTGGCCACTGAATGGCCAATAGTGTTGTGAATCATGGAATCATAGANCTTGTAAAACATGTCAAAGACTTATTTCAGCTGGGATGAGCTCAGACTAGTTTCTTTTAAAAAACTGGAAGAGCAGAAGATGACTGTCATGTAACACAATATCTCTTTATCAACTTGTATTATCCAAATGATCTTATGCAGTGCTGGTGTCCCTACATAGTAATGGAAATTTATGCTTCCTGCATTTTGTAGAACCAGCTTTCCCTAGTTCTCTTCCCACCTCACTTTCCAGTAACTTGTTTGCTAGATTTGCCTCTCAGCCCTCCCACATTCTCCAGCCACCATTGTTTCTGCATCTTCCTCACCCTTCCCCATTATCCCCATCTCATCATCATGCCCCATCACTGGGTTAATCTCAAGATTCTGAACCAGACAAGTCATTCAGGGAGAATGATATACACTTGATTCAATCATCCATGCACTGTTGTGTGGAGTCCTTTGAGACATGTAAGGTATTTTGAGCACTTGCTTGTGTCTGAGAGACTTGACACTAGCCTGTGTTCTTTTAAAGCAACGAATGGAAGCCAGAGATGAATCTCGGAGGCATTTTAAATGGCTTTAGATACCTGTCACTAATGGTTGTGATGACTACCCTTAACATATCCATTACAGTGCAGGCTAGCACTTTAATTTACACTCCTTGAAGAAACTGCTGGCTAACTAGCTAGCTGTCACAGTAATAGTGATCTGCAACCAGTAATTCACTCTGAGAGGAAAATGAGAATCTTAACCAATGGAATTTTCCATGTATCTGTCTCTCTGTACAAAGAAAAACACCAAATCACAAAATGGCCTGTCAAGGTTTTCCAGCTAAGTGGCAGTAATCTGCTAAAATGCCTTTCAAACTGTCATTTTTGCTGTTAATTAATTGTGGAATTGGCTTTGCAGCAAATTCCATTTGTTTCTTCTGTGTCATCATTGGTATCACAGACACCAACACTTCAGACTTTCTGTGCCTTGGTTTCCCATTCTCTAATTCTTACTCATTTAAGAGTAACCCTACTTTTTTGAAGCCCTGATCCACCAAACCTCTTAAGCAAGCACTAAATCCTCATAAAGTTCTGGTGTCTGCATACTTTGTTTAATAGGGATAGATTTAGGAATGTTACATAAAGAAAAACTCATGCTTAAAGATTGCATTTAATTGATGATTTAGAGGAAATTCCTTAGTGTCAAGTCTGTCTCTTATTCTGCGAGGACAGCACCATCATTATAAATTCTGTAGCCTCACAGTAAAGTAAACAGCAAAACATTATTCTTAGGTTTCAGAGACTGGAAAATGCAGTTTAGAAGGATATATATCTGTTAACCAAGGATGTACAGCGTGTTCTCTACTGTGTGGTTTGAGGATAGTTTTACATTTCTCACATTAGCGGGTCAATTTTTCTAGAAATTCAGTTCCACAGGCTAATAAATCTCACTGTGCGTAGGGTTTATTCCAGAGTAATTGTGGTTCATATTAATCTTACTGCATTCCTCCCTTGCATGATCCCACGTCTGTGTGCAGTGTCCCTAGCAAGCACATAGATGAACTCATTTCTTCAGTGACATGAATGCAGTCCATGTGTTTGTTGTCCACTACAAAAAAAAGTGAGTGTGACAATGCAATTTCTGACATGCATTGAAATTTAGGGTAAGTTTAGGGGGTTTTGGCCACTGAATGGCCAATAGTGTTGTGAATCATGGAATCATAGAAGGTCCTGAGTTGGAAGGGACTCACAAGGACCTTCAAGTCCAACTCTTGTCCTTGCATGAGACAATCCTAACATTCACACTGTGTGTCTGAAATATTGTCCAAATCCTTCTCGAATATTGTCAGGCTTGGCACCATGACTGCTTCCCTGGGAAGCTTCTTCCAGTGCTCCATCACTGTCTGCGCGAAGAACTTTTTCCTAATATCCAACCTAACCCTCCACCGGAACATCTTCCTTCCATTCCCTTGAGTCCTATCATGGGTCACCAGACAGAAGGCATCAATGCCAGCTCCTCATTCTCCCATCGTGAGGAAGCAGCAAAGTGTAATGAGGTCTCCCCTCAGTCTCATCTTCTCCAGGCTGAACAGACCAAGTGACTTTAGTTACTCCTCATATGAATGAACAGATAGGTGGTAGTATTGTTGACTTTTTGCTTTAGTTTTTGGACCCTTCACTAATGTTTTTTGGCACCCATTCTGACCAAAAACATCAAATTCAGCTTGCTTCAAATCCCCTCCGGGAGTGCCTGGATCCCCATATTAGCTTATCTTTGCTCATTAGTTCATGCCTTTGCACAGCGAGGGCTCAGGCTTTCATCTCAGCTGTCCCACTTCCTCATTATAGGGAGATTAGTCAAATCACATCAGCAAATGGACCTGCATTGATGGCCCTCAGTAGTGTGAAACCTTCGTAAGGAAGAGTTTTAGGATACGACTCTGTGTCAGAAAACTTTCTTCTTGAAAAAGAGTTAAATAGAGCTGTGTGAAACTTGGCAGATCAAAACCTCCAAGGTTGTGCAAAGTTGAAAAATTTAGAAATCTTTTTTTAAAACACGTTGATGCTTCTGTATGTATTTCTGGTGTTTCTCAGAGATTCTGCCTTTGGCGAACTCAGAAGAAAGGATCTGTTGGCTTTGAGTTGCACTTCCAAGTCACAGGTATGTTTTCGAGGAAGGAAACTTAATTGTCAACTTATTGGTTGGGGCCTGTAGAGGTCAGTGAATTTCCAGATGTGCCAATGATTCCCAGAGAAACACACTTGCATTTGAGCCTCAGCTCCTGCAAAATAGAGAACAACTATTCTTTCTCATTTATCTTGACAGCAAAGTCCTTCAAGTCTTAAGCGCACAGTCTTATTACGAGCTAGTGCAGTACTGAACAGTGAGAAATATATATCTCAGATATGGATTCATAGAATGATTTGGGTTGCAAGAGACCTTAATGATCATTCAAATCCAACCCCCATGCAATGGGCAGAGACATCTTCCACTGGATCAGGTTGCTCAAAGCCTCATCCAACCTGTCCTTGAACACCTCCAGGGATGGGGCATCCTGACTTCTCCTGGGCTACCTATGCCAGTACCTCACCACCTTAACAAAGAATTATTTCTTTCTAATATCTCATTGCAATCTCCCCTCTTTCAGCTGAAAAGCATTGCCCCTTGTGCTGTCCCTGAAATACCTGATAAAGAGCCCCTCCCTAGCTTTCCTGTAGGCCTCCCCTAAGTACTGGAAGGCTGCTGTAAGGTCTACCTTGAGCCTTCTCTTCTCTAGGCTAAGCAAGCAGACATGGCACTAGAAGGTTGATATTCTACAGTTCAATAAGAAAACTAACTTTTTGACCCCAAAACAAATGCAGTTTTTTCTCCATTTTAAAAATCTCTGACTTTCCATTGCCAAAATTTTGCTTTCCAAACCTGCCAAATGAGGCCAAGTTTGAATTTGGTGACCATGCCTCTATGCAGATCATCTCTATCTATATCAAGATCAATATGTATTTAATAATAACTCTTGAAATTCTGGATTTACTTGAAAAGGAAATGAATTGGAGTAATGATGCAGGGAAAATCCTGTCTGATAAAATCAACACTGCATCAGTAGTCACACTGAACTTTTCATTTCTTTTGGAAGTGGAAAGACTGGTGCACAAGAAACTTGAAGTGACCTGAGCCTGGACTTTTGCCTATCATTTCTTAGGCTCACAAGCAAGGGAAAAAAAATTATTAAGGAAGAAAAACAGGGATTAGGAAAAAGAAATTTTATTATTTTCATAAAGTCTCATGAGACGCTCTCACCTTGAAGAGCTTTCAAATGCTTTTCTGTAGCTCTTATGGACTGTAGCAACCAGTTGGAGAAGCAGAGTGCTGGTGAAGGGTGACATGCTGGGATTTTTCCCACTTATTGGCTCAGGATGAGGTAACTCACTCCACTAAGAACAACATCAGATTTTCTAGGTGGCCTCTGTCAAGTGCAACTGTAGCTCTCCCTTGTACCTCACGCTGAGTTTTACATCCAAAGAATTAAAACGGTGAGCTTGACTCATTCGTCCAAGCTGGCATCCACCACCAGGTCTGGGCAGAACAAAACCCCATCAGTCTCCGTGCCGGGTGCTGATAGCACGATAGCAGCGACCACCTCAGCCCTGCTTGCAAAACCTCATGTTTTCTCATTGCTGTTGTGTTTCTATTACCACCCCCCACACACTCCCATTCCTTCTTCATGGCTCTGTTTTTAAATGACTCCTTCTTTGACGAAGAGAGGGACTCCTGTTCACCGCCTTGACAAGCCCCATGGGTTTTACTAAGTCATTCACGAGTGTCACTTACCCCATGTGGGTGGCCTTGAAGCAGGCAACCAGCAACACCAGGCTATGTGCATTAGGCAACGGGCTTCATAATCCCCCCTTTTTCCTTCATCTCCTTCCCTCTTTGCCACTCTGGGCCCTTTCTGCTGGCCCAAGCCCTAACAAAATTAATGTGTTTATTTGGACCATACCTCTAGGCACAGTAACCACATTCTCTTGCTCTCTCATTTCATCTCCATCTCTCTTCTGGCTGCAATTATATTCCGGTGGGTAGGAATGGGGGAGCCTGTGGCTTTGAATTCTTTGGCTCATTTATCCTACTGCCCGGAAACCTCTTGCCACCGCATCTCACGTCTGTCTTTCACGCTATAAAATGACAGCCCGAATGCCTGGCACTCTGCTCTCCCAAAGGAAGAAGACAGCACATGAATCAGCATCTCTGTAAGATCTCCTGAGAAAGGAGATACCGCACACGTCCTCACTCATGGCTCACAATAGCCGTTTGTTATCTCTGCCCCAATTCAATTTCTGGCAAGTGACTCCTGAAAGTCATATTCATTTCAAGTTGCAACGGTCTTTCTCTCAAAGGGTGTCTTCTCTGATTAGGAGTCTATGCAGACCCTCAAATCATCTCATTAAGGCAGGAAACAGGATGGTTTGGGGGAAGATGCGGGAAGGAGATGGAAAACTAACAAAGAGTGATTTAAAAGAAAATACAATGATTTAGTTTCTGGTGGGCTGGTGGTAAATGACTAACTTGGTCATATACATGCCTGACATCTCAGCTATCTTATCCAGGCATTGTTTATCAGGACTCACTGATGAAAATAATCTATTAATTCCTTA
Source organism: Piaya cayana (assembly GCA_013389865.1). NCBI lineage: Eukaryota > Metazoa > Chordata > Aves > Cuculiformes > Coccyzidae > Piaya > Piaya cayana. The sequence goes on from WAAB01023034.1 coordinate 27,630, forward strand.
GAGAATAGACATTCATCTTCTATAGACACCCACACTAAACACACTGACTCTAAGTAATGTCATAATACACATAGACTAGTTAATAATACTCCCTGGCCTTGTATGTCGGGGAGGAACACTAATGAGGTTTATTCTACCTGAAGGAAAGCATACAAGCATCTGTTAGGAGAAATTAGAGCATCTACTAGGCTAAGTGCATCACTGCAGCAGTAGAAGAGGCAGAGAGGGAGATAAGAATTTAGCAGGAATGACTGCTGGCTTTGTAGCTCAGCTCACATGAAGGATGAGCTGCATCAATGTGTGTTTCATCCTTAGACCTTAGTTGTCTCATTCTCAATTCATCTCAGGTTATAATTCAATTCAGTCTGGAGGAATGAGCATTTTAAGGGTTGACTCATCTGATCCATGAGACTTTAGGATCACTACAGTGATTAAGACCTTTCTTTAAAACAGGATGGGGCTCTGGATGAATGAGAATAAACATGAAGTACATCCATTCTGAGGTCCCTTTTCTATTCTTCTGTAGAAATTTCCTTCTGATGTTAACATGGAGCATATTCCCTGGTCATATGCTGTATTAACAATGAAAACCTGGGAATTCTTAACATGTTTCCTGCACCAGCCACTTTTCTTGTCTTGTGCTGATCAAAACTGCTCCATAATTCTTCATATTTCATAGCTGCTTAGCATGTGTCCAAGTTTATGGCATTGCTTAAACATCCAGTTACCGCAGACTCTCAAAGACTCATCTAGAATGATATGAAAATAATTTAATCAGCTTCAACATGCCAGGAAACCAATACCCTGTCAGAGCGTGAAAACCACGCTGCCAGCTGTCAAGAGGCTCTGGAGTTAGAATATAGTAGAACTTTTTGCAACAAAACCCTGGAGCCAAATGCCTCCCATCATTAGTTTTTTTCAAGGGAGCAACCAGCAGTCAACTCTGAAGCATGGATTTATTGAGAAGAGGTATAAAACAGATAAATACATTAATAGATCCTGTTCATTTACTAGCCCAAGAATATTATCGACACAACTCCCTGGAGAACTTAAAATGGAGAATTTGATGTATTCCACATCCTGAGACTAGAAGACATTAAAAATCCATTTGGACTGTTATGTCCTAAGCAGAGGAGGTGGAGCAGGATTAATTCTTTCTTCTAGTGAACAAACAAGCACAGTTTACACATTATCGTATGGCTGTACAACTTCCAGTAACTATACTAAGGGTTCTCCATATGCATGTGAGAGGTAATCCTATTCCATGAATCCTCCTATGTTAACAGATATAACTGACCAGACACAGAAGAAAGGAATACTACATTCACAGAAGCTCAGAGTCACAGAATGACCTGAGATGGAAAGAACCCATTGATCATTGAATCCAACTACTATCCCTGCACAGGACAACCCCGAAACTTACACCATATGTCTGAGTACATTGTCCAAATGCTTACTGAATATTGTTAGGTTTGGCACCGCAATTACTTCCCTGGGGAGCTGTTCCAGTGCTCCATTACCCTCTGAGTGAAGAAACTTTTCCTAATACCCAACCTAAACCTCCTCTGGAACATCCTCCTCCCATTCCCACAGGTATTATCATTGGTTGCTAGAGAGATCTAAGAAATGTCCATCTAAGGAAGAAGAAAGGAGCCAGAAATAAATTAGATAAGATGACTGAAAGGCTGGATAACATTAAATGATTAAATTCATTGAGTGCATTTACACATGTTGTTCTAAACCCATACTCCCCAAGTCTGAAAATCAGTCTGTAGAATCATTGAGTCATTGAATCATTAGGTTGGAAAAGACCTTTGAGATCATCAGCTCCAACTTTACCTACCCACTACTAAATCATAGCACTAAGCGCTTCATCTAACCACCTCTTAAACACCTCCAGGGATGGTGACTCAACCAGTCTCTACCAGTGCTTTGCAACCCTTCCAGTGAAAAAAAATTTCCTAATGTCTAATCTAGACTTCCCTTAATGCAGCTTGAGGCCATTCCCTCTTGTCCTATCACCTGGGAGAAGAGATCAACACCCACCTCTCTACAATCTTCTTTTAGGTAGTTGTAGAAAATAATAAGGTCTCCGTCCTTGTAAAGGCTGAAATGGCCATCCTTCCTCTTGGTGGTATTTGGAGTAGTTGTCCAAGACTTTCACACCATGTCCTCCCTGTCTCCCAAGTAAAACTTCAGTTAACTAGGACACAGCAAGTTTTTATATGCTTTATTGATGTAGGTCCTATGACCTCCCCGACCTCTACATGATTCAACAAGATCAACAACCTCATTTGAAGTGGTTTGCTTATATTTATGTATATCTGTGTGTAGAAGCATTTTATGTTCTTTTATTTCATAGAATCATCATATAACAGTTTGAGTGAGAAGGGACCTTAAAGATCATCCAGTTCCAAACCTGCTGCTATGGGCAGTGACACCTTCAACTCGAACAGGTTGCTCAACGCGTCATTGAACTTGTTCTTGAACACCTCCAGAGACGAGACAATTATTAATATATCAACCTTTTCAAACACATACCTGATGCGAGCTTCTACTGTATGACAGTACTGTTTTTCCTATGTTATCCTTCCGTGAGTGAGAACAGCAGAAACAAGGTCTACAGCTTATGGGGGCAATTGGTATATGAGGCTGCCNGCCTCTATGGCCAGTGACACCTTCAACTCAAACAGGTTGCTCAAAGCATCATCCAACTTGTTCTTGAACACCTCCAGGGATGGGACAACTTTTAATATATCAGCCTCTTCAAACACATACCTGATGCGGGTTTTGACTGTATGACAGTACTGGTTTTCCTATGTTATCCTTCCGTGAGTGAGAACAGCAGATGCAAGGTCTACAGCTTATGGGGGCAATTGGTATATGAGGCTGCCAACTTTATGACTTTTCATTTATCACTGAATTTGAGAGATTACCATATAAACCCTACCTTTAGTATTACACTCTGCCTCTTCCCTACAGCTGCTGGATGACTCAAACAAAGTGGCTTAGTGCGAACTTCACCCAAGTGGTCACTTGTGCACTTTTTTGTGTGTCTTGACTTGAAATTCTGAGATTTGATAGGCAAAAGGAGCATAGACATAGTACAGATGATCTCCCTCAGGTCCCTGACACTTAGTTCACTGCACCTTAACAAAGAATTGAACACTTATAACTGCAACTGAAATCAAGGGAAATGATTCTTCAAATAAATAAATAATGTGGGATTTTTCTGCCTTAGTCCCTCTAGAGGGTAATTCATCTTATCCCAAGACAGCAATCCAAGACAAATTAGATGAAGCACCTTCGAATGTGCTTCTTTCTCCCACTTGACTATGAGAAAATGAGTAGCTCAGAGGAAGAAATTATGTTTAGACAGATAAAGTTGGAAGAGATTAATCTGGTCTAAATGCTTAAACCTTTGCCAAAGCAGGCACTCAGAGCTCAGCCTGGACACCAAAATAAATGGATATTTTTCACGTTGATCCTAATCTATTTATCGGGTTCCCATTAGTAACATAAGGATAATGTTCCCATCTCAGAGGGATATATTGTGAAGATAACTAATGTTGGAAAATCACTTAGGGATGCCAAAAAAAAGAAAAGAAAAAAATACCCAAGAGGAACGAACAGTTCTGTCTTTAGAGCAGCCTTTGAACCATGGGCAGAAAGTGCAACCTCAAAGCAACTGCTGCACAATAAGGCTAAAACTTTACAACTAATTGCTGCTACTACCTGGGCATGGTTCTCACTGTAGGAGGTTCTCATTTAAATACGATAGGTTACCATATCATTAAGTTGCAAGATAACATGTAATAAAAGGGAGAAAGGTAATGTTTCACAAGCAACTGTTAGTTTGGCTTATCTGAATTACTGATAAACTCACTTTGCAACTGCGGTCCCTTTGATACACTTTCATATAGATTTGTGTGTGTGTCTGTAAGTCAGTCTGGGGGGGCAATATATAACAATGTATAAATAAATACATACACAGAGAAGAAAAAAAAAAGTATTACAAAGTCTTTCAACTTCTGGAGACTTTTGCTTCATTCCAGGGGATAAAATGCTAGAAGTGTCTGATTTTGCAAAATGAAGGAAATTAATAATTTATAAATTCAGCTGTGGTTAGATGGCTTAAAAAAAGTAACTTCAAATACTGATAGTACGACATGACTGGTATTTCTCGAAGTTCTCAAAGACTTCTGGAAACTGGTTGTTATTGTCAGTGTAGAGATTTGTGATCCTGAGTGCCTCACTTTGTCGTTATTTATATATATAATCTGTTTACTGCTAATAATTTCAGGTTCGTATATATATAAGGCCTGGAATTACAAAGTGAATGTGAATAACCCCCTCCCCAAATACTAGGAATAAAGACTGGTAATAAACTAGAGATTTAATAGCAAGTGCACTTATTGCCATGGAAACACAGCCAAAACAAATATTAGGAGGTTCTGATTCCCAGAATTCACACATGCCAATACAATTATTCTGCAGTTACCCACAGCCCCAGTGATCCTGAGCGTGCAGTGTGCCTATACAACAGTGACATTCCTCTCCCTACACGCGCTGTGAACCCTCTCCTGCATTTCAAGCTCCACTGAGGTAATATCAACTGGAGTATTAATAATAGCATTCATCTAAATTTGGACTTGGAGGAGCAGGGGAGAAGCCTGGGTGGGAACAGGGCAATTTCGGTTTGTTTTGTCCTGTTTCTATGCTCATAAGCGTATTTGTCTCGCACTGCCTGGATGTTGCCATAGTGACCTTTGATAAATCCATGTTATGGATGCTGTGAAATATAAAGCCATGCCACACTTCAGGGAGTATAAGTCCATGGAATAAAGCAGGGGGCTGGGAGCTTCAAAGGTATATTGGTCAGATTTAGAGATCTCATCCAGTCTAATAAATGCTTTTCTCTTAATTAAAAATGTATGCCTCCCAGCCTAGAAATTCATTCTGCTTTTGAGACATTTATATGAGAAAATTCATCAAGAGTCCAAAGCAGTCAGCTGTGTTTGATCAGCCTATATCATTTACATTTATTTAGAATGGGTAAAAAATCCACCTTTGCCCCAGTGTTGCCATACTTTGTGAGTCTTTCTTAATTCAGAAGTGGAAAGAGAACAGATTCAGATTATTCTTGCTTCCAATGCACCAGCATTCACTACTGAAACCAAAGGAAATGTTCTGCCATGTACCTAAGGCATATAATTAAGCCTCTAAAAGCTCTATATCTTGGGAGGCAGAGACTTCACTTGTTTAGAGGTGGTCACTTAAAACTTGGACATTTAATTCCAGTTAGAGAGAAGCAAACCATGAGTAGAAATGGGTAGTTTGAGAGATGAGGAGAAGCTGTGGGAACTGGGGTTTTCAGCCTGGAGTGAAGGAGGCTAAGGGGTGACATTATTGCTCTCTACAAATGCCTAAAAGGAAGTTGTAGCAAGGTGGGTGCTGGTCTCTTCTCCCAAGTAACAAGTGATAGGACAAGAGGAAATGGCCTCAGTTGTGCCAGGAGAGGTTCAGACTGGGTACCGGGAAAGAATTCTTTACTGAAAGAGTGGTGAAACACTGGAAGAGGCTGCTCAGGACTGTCATGAAGTCAACATTCCTGGAGGTGTTCAAAAAATGTGTAGAGTGGTGCTTCAGGTCATTGTTTTGTAGGCATGATGGTGTTGTGTTAATGGACTTGATTTTAGAAGTTTTCTTCCAACCTTAACAATTCTATGATTCTATGACTTATTTGAGTTTATGGCTTAGGTATTCAGTGCAGGATAGGACTCGACATTTGAGTTTTAGATTGTACATTAGAGTTTTATACATTAGGTAAGACAAACTCCAAATTAAGTACATCTATAGAGTCTGTTGGCATCAGGAACGAACGCCCCAGTTTATACCTAAAAAGTAAGGGAGATACCTCATTCCACACTCAGTCTGTGATAAAGACAGGACCCAACAGTAGCTCTGGAAAATCTCTGGGCTTCCGTGCAAAGACTTAAAAACTTACGCTCATCTTGCCCAAATTTTCAGGAAATTCACTGAAGCACCAGTTTTAAGAGCTTTCTTGTTCCACACTCTCTATGATCAGTGCAGAGAAGCTGCCACTTTGGAGGATGGTTCCTCCCAGCAGTCACAAATCACGACCCAAAGATGGGGTGAATGCTGCACGTGTCTTTACAGAGCTGACAGGCAGAGCCTTAGTGATTAACTTAGATTGAATTCTGAGGGTAGAATTAATCTCCCTTAACCGTAGCTATTTCAAATGTAAGCCCCTGTGTTAAGTCAGGTTTCCTGCTTTTACCAGGAAAAGGTCACTTTAGAGGGTATCACATACCATCTATTTTAGATAATTGTCTAAGGATAGATGAATCTAACAGAGGGGTCTGTGACAACAGAGAAAATTTGTGGTGATCTTCCTACCTTCCTTCATACAGAATGACTGCCAGCCAGGAAACATTCATGAACTGCAACAGCAGCAACCTCCTTCCACTCCAGCACCAGGCACCTCCTCTTATTTGTTCATTTCTAACACTTTTCAACTTCCTTTAACACATATCCATCCTCTGTCATGGACTTGCTGCTCCCATTACTATGGTGACTGCACTGGCAGAGCTGCTCAAACAGCCACTCAGCCTCTTAGGACACCTCTCCAGTTTTGCTGTCCTCTGCCTGGTACTTCAATACCTTCCTCATCCAACAGCAGATGCAGCCTAGAGTTCCTTGCAGTGAAGGTAACTAGCAAGTGAGATGACTAGCAAGGGAAACAATGGCTTTAAACTGGATGGGCAAAGATTTAGACTAGACATTAGGAATAAATTCTTCATTGTGAGAGTGGTGAGATGCTGGAAGAGGTTACCCAGCGAAGTTGTGGATTCTCCCTCCCTAGAAGTGTTCAACAACAGATTAGATGGGGCCTTGAGCAACCTTTTCTTAGGAGAAGTATCCTTTTCCATGACAAATGGGTTGATATTTAGGTCCCTTGCAACCCAAACCATTCTATGATTATATGATTCTATGATCATTCTATGAGTTCCCGGTTGAAGAAATATTTAGACACCAAATACTCTTCTATGAAAGAGTCTGCAGCTGAAGAGTCTGGACCTCTGGGCTGAGTCTAACGGCATGAGGTTTAACACGGCCAAATGCCGGGTCCTGCACTTGGGGTACAACAACCCCAAGCAGAGCTACAGACTGGGAGAAGTCTGTCTAAAAAGCTGCCAGGAGGAGAGGGACCTGGGGGTGTTGGTCGACAGCCGGCTGAACATGAGCCAGCAGTGGCCCAGGTGGCCAAGAAGGCCAATGGCATCTTGGCTTGTATCCGAAATGGTGTGACCAGCAGGNTACGGAAAGGGTCATTGGGCATTGGAATATGCTGCCCAGGGAGGTGGTTGATTCGCCTTCCCTGGAGGTGTTTAAGTTACGAGTCGACGAGGTCCTGAGGGACATGGTTTAGTGTTTTATGGGAATGGTTGGACTCGATGATCCGATGGGTCTCTTCCAACCCAGTGATTCTGTAGTTCTGTGAAGCAGTAGTTAAGAGAAAGATGCAGCAATCCCTGCCTTATTTTATCCAATTTTGTGACTGGCAAGTTGCAATGTTCTTTTCTTGCCTTAAAAACCTATAGTACCAGAAATGAAAAGTAGACTATTTTGTCTAGTCAGCACCAGGACACTAGGTGGCCCACAGACCACATGTGCACACACGCACACGCACATACACACACACACACACAAACTCACTGACATCCCTGTGAGCAGGCACAGGCAGGCACTCATCGTGGGCTGTTGTAGGAGTCACTGTAAACCTTGGAGAGCACATCTGTCAAAGCTCTGCGTGGTACTGCCAGGGATACTGCCCATTACACGATTTGTACACATTTAGGCTTAGCCAACATAAGCTGATTGCAGGTACTTAAAATTGCTTTTGTGCCATGAACACTTAATGCTAAACCTCTTTTAATTTGCACCGTGCTACTCAGAGAGATCATATCCTTCTTCTATTCAACATAAATTCCCAATCTGGCAATCCTAGCCTGCATGGGTATTTTATTAACAATAATTAAAAACCAGAATTTAATAAGGATTTGAGTTTCTTTATTGAGCTTTTATTGTCCAGCCTTGTAACTGAATCACTCTGCTGTGACAGCACGACTGAGGCTGTTATTAGCAAATTCTATAAACAATGGACTTTATCCCTTTATGAAAAAGCATTGTAGGGGGAATAATTAATCTGGGCTAAAAAAATGAAACTCTTGGGGGAAAAGGGAAGGGAATACAATTGCAGATTCCAAATATTTAAAACTGTTTCTCTGCTTTCCCATTCCAGTCCCCTCGTCCTTTGACTTCTCTTCTCCCACCACCCAGCTGCTCAAATCCCTTTTTGTTCTTTGTGTCCTGACTCTCTGAGGCAGAACTTGCTTGCAACATGATCACCAGGGAGGAAATTTTGTCTTCTCTCTGAGAAGCCCATGCATCCACTGCTTTTATAGGTGACTTTGACTGGATTATTGATGGCAAGTCACTGGAAAACTGCAGTGTCTTAACAAATACTAAGGAGTGGGAAGCAAGGTTCATCAGACGGTGTTGGCATTTAACTTGGACATCTCCCTTGAAAGAAGTCATTCTGGGCTCCCTTTGTAGGTGGTAGAGTTCCAGTCAAAGATATTGGTAGAACATTGACTGCAATTGATCCCATCCAAAAGTAGAAAGCTAAACATGTTAGCTGACATTCCCTATTCATGCTGTGTTTAAGCATCGTTTTCACTGGTTATAAGAGATCTCAGAATGAGTCCCTCAGCTGATGTCTCTGTGGTAGTGGTATATATATTCTTGAGATGATCATAGAATATCCATTGGCATCAAGTTTTCCAGCTACTACTTTGTCTTCTAGTTTTTCTAACGCAAACATTGAAGATGAATGAATGAGCATTTGTTTTGGAACACCAGCTAAGTCTTCCGATGTTCCAGGCCATAACCAAGGTACATAGGGTATTAGACAAGCCTTTGGCCATAAAGTTGTCATTGCCATGTTTGGAAAAGCTCTTTTTTTCATTGTCTGAGCTCTCTCCTTAGTTCATAATTTCTCTAGGGCAAAGTCTCTTTCTCACTGTACATTTATATAGGTTACATCAGGACCTGAGTCTTGACTACGGTCACGTAGCACCACTGCTGTAGCAAAGATCAGTCATAATAATAAATAACTCATCAGGACTGTGATGATAGTGAGGTTAAAGAAATATTGGTTTATACATTATCATGATATTTCTAAATGTGAACTTTAACCCAGAGACTGGAGAAATCAGTAGAAATGTCGTGGAGCTTTTAGTGGCATTTAGACCAGATTCCATTGACCTTGCATAACCAAACCAACGCTAAGACCTTCATTTTTTCATTTGCAGTCATCAAATTTAGGGCTGTTTTCATAACAGGAAACTTAATAAGACAATCTTAATGTAGAAATATGGAAGAAAGGAGGCATCTGTGTGATGCGTAGGCATGAAAATTAGACAAAGAGAAAGAGGCACAATCATAAAGAGTTCCATGAAGCCAGAATATGAAGTCATGGAACACAGGTAGTTAGGTTTATGTATTCAGTAGTAAGACTTTCTTCAAGCAAACCATGGAAGTTGAAACATAAAGTAATCAAATTTGGAGAAGATTATAGAAAACTGGATGAGTATTAAGAAGCTGGATGAGAGCTGGGCATGTAAGGAATGCTAGTAGAAAGGCCTAACTCTAGGGACAGCAATGGCAAGTCAGATTCGAGGTGTCTGACAGAAGGAGGGTGGACAGCATTTGCGTTTTTCTTGATGCTTTTCCTGTCATGCTTCAAATAAGATGGATAATTTGAAGACAAAAGCGTCAAGCTATATGGTAGCTATGACAGAAGTATGGAAAGGAAAAGAAAAAAAATATAAAATACTGATGAATCAAATGCCTTGGGTTTATCAATTTTTATTTGAGTAAGGAATAAGGCTTGGGAAGGACTGACATGGGGAAAGGCACAGGATAAGAGAAGTGAAAGACATGGTCGTGCTGGAGGTCAAGGGAAATGACAGACAAAAATATGTAGAGAGTAAAGCCCAAACTTCAGCACAAACACTGCTAAGGACCAAGGTTACACTTCTGGAAATAACACGTTGCACACAGTGTGTCTGGAAAAATCTTGAGACCCATTAAAAAGCATCCACATCAGTACCTTTTACTCCCCCTGGCAGCGAGCATTTCAAGGCTATCTAGCCATGGGAAGAGAGGAGAACAAATTGCAGACTTCTATTACATAAAAGGGGTTGGTGGAGGAGACGCAACTTCTCAGAGATGTAGACCAGAAGCATGAAGAGTCATAAATTGCAGAAAGGGAAACTATAATTGGATATAATGAAAAAAATCTCAAAAATCAGTTGGAGCATGATCTGACTTTGGATATAACACTCTTTTTGAGCAAGAGGTTAGACTAGGAATCTGCAGAAGTTGTTTTTAGAATAGACATGTTAATTATGTCATGGCATTATGAGAAACCAAGAGACTTTCAAAGCCTCTAACTAAGCAATTTTCAACTCTATTGGATCAACTTATATTGATTTCTGATTTGTGCAAATCCATTTGTCCACTGTGTTAAGAGGGTTTGTTCAAAGCATACCCATAATGATTCATATGCCCACGTGTATAGAAAACTGGAAAAGTAGGTGGGAAAAATACAGAAAGAGTGAGTAAGAAGTCTGTTAACCTTGTGTTTGGAACCCTTCAGCAGGAATACATTGAAAATTTCCAGATACAAGAACTTTTTGCTCTGAATTCTACTTGTATTTCAATAAGCTACCAGTGACCAGGTGGAGAAAAAAAAATGGCATCTCTCACTGGGATGAGCTATGAATGACTGTATGGAATAAAAACTGTCATCTCAGGAGAATGAATTATCTGACTTGTAAGTCACCATCAGTATTTTGAATGGCAACGTGTATATTTGAACAATATATATATAGTTGAACACACACATGCCAGGCATTTTTTCCTGTGCAATGTATAGAAAATGAATTAAGCCAATTATTTTAAAGCGATGAAATTTTAAAATGTGATCTGGGTGTTTCTATGGTCACAGACCTCTGTTTATAAGTTTGGTCTTCCCCCAGCAGTTTAAGAGGAGCCTGGTGACCAATAGGAAAGCAAGACTTCATTCTCCACATTCCATTAGCTTCATAATTCCACATTAAATGATGAGTTTAGTGCCATATGGTGAAGTCTGATAGGAAGAAGAAAGGCAAAAAAAATTAATTTATATACATCCAGGCATATGCACATGCATATATATATGTGCATGTGTGAAATACATGTGTATACATATATATTTGGCATTTGAATAACCTATCTGCCTCCTTCGGAAAATGCCATATCTTGATGAAATGAAGCAGAAATTTTGAAACATTCACAATGATTCTTTATGCTGTTAAGATTTGCTTCAGTCTGGATTGGGTTTGAGATTTTTATTTCAAATTTAACTGCACGGATAGACTCACTGCGATTCTAATTTTCTGGAGTCAGCCGGGAAACCACAAAGCAGAATTCTTTCCAGGCACTATGACTTTCAACACGTAGCCTAAATAACAATACTGTTTTTACTTAATGGTCTAAACATCTTAAGTATTAAATGAGGGATAAATCTGTCAGGAGGTCAAGAGTTAAGAACTCTTAAATAATAGCGAATTGAGAATGTGCACATGAAAGAGAGCGGTAATATGATTTCATACATCAATTTTCTTTTCAGATTACAGTTCCACTAGTCTCTGGGCTTATGTTATTATTTCCAAATTTATCTTAAACCACAAACTAGAAAGGTCCTACTCAGCCTTCACCTAGTTTTTCTGATTGAACACCAAAAGGCTGATTGGACCTTCTTAGGCAGAATAATCCTGTTAAAAATCACCACTTTATTACCAATATTATATCAGTGCCATGGAGCTTGCAACCAAGACCCTAATAGTGCTTTTACATATTGTAAAAATGCTTGGAAAAGACACTTCGCTAGAGAGAGGGAAAAAGAGTGAGAAAATGGATATTTTCTTCTTCTAAGAAGGAAACTAAGATGCAAAGCAGCTTTGCTCAGGGTGATATAAAGCATCTCTAAAACTGAATGAAGGTCTTTGAATACTAGTTCAGTGAGAATCTGAACATTGGCTTATCGGCACTGGTCAAACTAAAAGCTGGTGTCTGCAGCGCTGGTTCATTAGTGTTTAAGATATAAATAAATTGCTACTCCCTGGGGTAAATTTTACTTATCATATGTGTTCTGCTTGCTCTAAAACTGCCGATCCATACAGGGAGCCAAAAGTTTTCTATTGAAAAGGAAGCACACTGTACGGGCTTGTCTAAAACTAACTCTAGGGTTGTTTCTTGGGGGGAGACTTTGGACTGACAATCAGACTGAAGGTACTAATCCAGATGTGAAGGGAGAAACTGAGCTTCTAAAAGCCTTTAGCCTTTATTCCACTTTCCAGCATGGACTTTCTGCATAATTGCAGGCATGTCAACTCCAAACCCACTGCTTGTTCTCAATACACTTTGACTGTAAATCTCTAGTACTGGGGTCTGCTATGATTATCCAGAGTGCACTGATTTTAAGGGTTTGATGACGCTGACTGGAAACTCTTTTTGNATATTGTAAAAATGCTTGGAAAAGACACTTCGCTAGAGAGAGGGAAAAAGAGTGAGAAAATGGATATTTTCTTCTTCTAAGAAGGAAACTAAGATGCAAAGCAGCTTTGCTCAGGGTGATATAAAGCATCTCTAAAACTGATTGAAGATCTTTGAATACTAGTTGAGTGAGAATCTGAACACTGGCTTATCAACACAGGCCAAATTAAAAGCTGGTGTCTGCAGCCCTGGTTCATTAGTGCTTATGATATAAATAAATTGTTACTCCCTGGGGTAAATTTTACTTATCATATGTGTTCTGCTTGCTCTAAAACTGCCGATCCATACAGGGAGCCAAAAGTTTTCTATTGAAAAGGAAGCACACTGTACGGGCTTGTCTAAAACTAACTCTAGGGTTGTTTCTTGGGGGGAGACTTTGGACTGACAATCAGACTGAAGGTACTAATCCAGATGTGAAGGGAGAAACTGAGCTTCTAAAAGCCTTTAGCCTTTATTCCACTTTCCAGCATGGACTTTCTGCATAATTGCAGGCATGTCAACTCCAAACCCACTGCTTGTTCTCAATACACTTTGACTGTAAATATCTAGAAGTGGGGTCTGCTATGATTATCCAGAGTGCACTGATTTTAAGGGTTTGATGACGCTGACTGGAAACTCTTTTTGCTACCCCAATGCAAGCAGTTTCAGTTTGATCTTATTAGGTCTTGGACATGAAAATGGGGACAGGCTGAGTCAGTAGTTGGCTGAGAGGTAGACCTTTTCCCTAACAGACCCAACCACTACTGCTCCAGGAAATGGAGGTGGTAATTCAGGAGGTGTTGCTTTTTCCAGTGCCTGTGTCTGTGCTGCTTTATGTTTCCCCTCAAGTTCCCTGTTATTGCCTGGACACATCAATGCTGAGGTCTTCACAGCTGGGAAGTCACTCAGTGAACTGCCCTGTAGCCCAAGCAGTCTGGTGGGGAGAAGGAATGAGACGTGATTTCCAAAGAGGGTCAAAGCACCACAATCAATGCTCTCTCATTTTTTCCACGGTGCAAGCAGTGCTTTGACAATTACCCTGCTTTCTCTTGCAATATCTCATGTGACCAAAGGAGGACATATTGGAAGCAAAGGAGCTAATAAGCGAGCTTATAATAATCTCATTTATTTTCAATTCATAACTTCACACAGATGTTTTTGAAGCTATTTCCTTCCGGGGCATTTTAGCAAAAAAAAAAGTACTATCAGTGGTCTCTAAAAGAGTCTAATGGTGTGTTCTCACTGAGGTCTAACCCACTCCTCACAGCTGTTCAAGAAAGCATGACAATGTTGGAGTTCTGCTGGCACTGAGAGGTTCATATCAATGTCAATGAGAGAGTAGAGGTGAAGAGAAATGAGAAAAAATATTTTATAGGGGGAAGAAGGCTGAAGCTGCTTCTCTTTTGCAGTGAAGACAGATCAATGCTTGCTGTTTTCCATACCTCTCAGTATATTCTGAAAGAAATATTTCTGCTTCAAAAACAAAGGATTTTTCTGTGTACCAAGTAAATGATATTTAATTTTTATTTTCTGATTGATTTACATAAAATACTGAAAAAAAAATTTGGTTCCAGTTGGGCACCTCCTACAGTATTCTGAATTCATTGTTGTTAAATCTTTAATTTCTTTTAGAAGAGAAATCCGTTTCTGAGTGGAAATACTGTATATATATATCTTTTGTTTTTCAACAGGAATTCCAGTGAAGATAAGACTATAGAAGCTGCATTGCTGCAATGATGCACTATGGGGCTGATGGAGAGGAAGCCTCAAGACTCAGAAAGGAACATGGAGTTATTATGCTTTAATACAAATAATCAAAACCTTTGGACAGGCTTTGCAGACAATGCCAGGTGCAATAACAGTCTTTGAGCTCATTCCAACATAGTTAATTCCATCCTAAGTATACAAAACTTCTCTTGTCTTTCTATTTGTATAGTTGTCTGGTGGAGGAATTGTCCGGTTGAGGATAGAACCAGCAGAGGACAAAGAAGAACCTGGTGGATAATATGCTGGAGAGCACAAGGACAGTAAAAGGGAATGGAAAAAATTCCTGAAGCAGTGTGCAAAGTAAATTAAGGTACAGGGAGGACATTAATTAATCAAATGGCTTTCAACAGCAAACCCAGCCAAATATATGAAAAACTTTGTGTGGGAAGAGAGCGATCCATGAGAGAAGAAATGTATGTACATCTGCAAGCATTTGTTTTCGTCTTACCTATATATTCTGTCCTGGTTAATAAGCATCTATATGTTCTAGCCACGAAAGATTAAGATGTCGACTGTCAAATAGTGACAGATTCTCACATCTCAGGGAAACGATCATTTAACCAGAAGATTAATTAACCAGATGGGATGATAATCTGAGATCCTACCAGCCAGAGAAGAAGGTTTCTTGTCATTTTTTTTTCATAAGCAAGTAAAAAGCAAGAGATGCGGAAGCAGGAATCAGAGTACACTTCAATTCAACACTGTAGAGGAAGTGATCACAATGTATAGCAAAACAAAACTCCTTGAATCCTGTCTTCAGTTCTGGACCCCTCACCACAAGAAGGATGTTGAGGCTCTGAAGTGAGTCCAGAGAAAAGCAACGAAGCTGGTGAAGGGGCTGGAGAACAGGCTTTATGAGGAACAGCTGAGAGAGCTGGGGTTGTTCAACCTGGAGAAGAGGAGGCTGAGGGGAGACCTCATTGCTCTCTACAACTACCTGAAAAGAGGTAGGAGGAAAAAAGCTTTCACTTGTTTTAGGTGAATGATCTGTAAGACTCTTCTCTTAAAGAATACAGTGAATTGTCACAGGACTTACTTTAATCACGGATGTGTCATCTGAACTCGTCACATAGACTTCCCAGACAGTCACTGGTAAGAAACACATCTCCAAAGGATACTTCATTGTATTTTTATTGGATATCTACTGGAAGCTGGGAAGACTTCTTATCTGCTGATTATCCAGGAAGCCTAAACAACAAACTTGGTATGGATTTTTATCATTTTTTTGATGATCAGAATTAAGAAATATTTTGAAAAAGGAGTACAAGGAATGGTCATTACAGGTCTCTGAATAAAAGTGCTAAAATACTCTATTTAGAAGTTCAGTAACCGATCAAGAAGTTAAAGTATAATAGTTCTGCTCACTTGCCTTCCCCAAACCACCACATTTAGTCCTGAAACACAGAAAATGAATCCATAATCTGTACTGAAATCATAAAAGAAAAGTGGTAAGGGGGGGAAAAAAACAGGAAAAAAAGTGAACATTGTACAGGGGAAAACTCTCTTATTGCCTTAGCAGGTATGGCAGCTAAAGTCATGGTTAATTTACTTGCTGCAGGAATGACTGGTTGAGTATCTCCAGGCTGTGGAGGCCAAGTAGCAGCCATGCACTGGGATTTTCAGGTGTTAACATCTGTGAGTCTCTGGAAATAGTTTCATAAGTCAAGGATCGGGGAAGGGAATGTGACAATCTTTCTCAGTGCCCTGTGTTTCTTATTGAATTAAAACTAAGTCTTCAGGCTGAGGGACAAGAAGAAAAAATGTGGAGGCCAGAAACTCTGTGAGGATTCTGCGGGAGGTTCAGGGGGACTATGGGGAACAGACCAAGTCACTTAGAAGTAGGAGTGGAAGGAGGCCCAAGTTACTCTCAGACATGGAATGAAAAAGTTGGAGAGGCTGTTATTTGAGACAGCAAAGAGAAATGGCATAGGTCATGTCAAGGCTGTTGGGGAAGGTGGAAACTGCAACAGCATGCAGGAAAAAATCTCATCCGGGACAACTGAGAAGGCCATTTTTCATATTCGAGTTCTCATGTGCATTGTCACAACTGAACTAAGACGTACATAAATAGTGATCTACAACTGGAGCAACCTGAGTGTTTGGGGATACCTAACCAGTCAGAACATTGTAAGTTTAATCTGAATGGCACCAAAGAGCCAGTTGAGGAACACGACCTTTGAATTTCACTTGGCAGAACAAGGAGGGGTCTATCAGTGTTCCTGGAAAAAAAAGCTTTAATTAAATTGCAGTTCTAATCTATGAAAACACTCTGCTGTGAACACGCAGTTTTATTACTCTGAGGTCAGCATCGCCCAGTGGCTCGAGAGAAAAATGCGTTTGAGCTATCACGTAGCTAAACGAGACATCTGTTTCAGCAGATTTACTCTGTTGTCTTATGGGTGAACATCATCTTTAAAGAAGCGGTAAAGAAACTACAACTTTGGGCATTGGTATTAAACTGGGTTCTCACTTAGCTCTATCCACCTGAGAGTTAGAATCATAGAATCATAGAATCACCAGATTGGAAAAGACCCACCGGATCATCTGTCTAGTCAAAGCTCTCTATCCACCTAAGAGTTAATTGTCTAGTCAAAGCTAATCATCTGCAATTCTCCTGTCAAAGAAAAGACTGGGATGTCCAAAGGAAGACTCATCTCACATATCTTCAGTTCAGACTAATACTTTTGGGGTTTTTTCCACTGAATACATACGTAATGCTGAGCTATGTTGCGTAGACATTAAACTTCTAAATTAGTGTTAGATGAAATAATGAATCAATTTTAGTGCAATGTAAATCTCTTTTTTTCTAAACGTTGAAAGTTTTGGGGTCACATTTTCAGGTGTTCCTGATCAGAAGTACTTTATACGTAAGTAAGATAAATAATCTTAATGAAGATAAATAAATCCATGTAATTGCAAGGGAACTGAGACTTTAGGTAAAATTCCGCGTTTCATGACACAAACAGTAAATGTATCCATGGTGATGACACTGTTGAACAGAACTTGCTATTAATAAATGCTTCTGTTGCTGTTTGAAGAAAAAACAGGCTCTGTCTTTATGCAACTTGATGTAGTGACTATTGAATCACATTACTGGATTCTGGTGGTAGTTAGATTCATCAGCTATAAAGATCTCAGTCCACGTAACCACAAACTGCCACATTTTCAGCTGTAAGTTTTAACAAGTCTTTTTCCCCTACAAATGACTGACTTCGAAAATATTTTTATTTTTGCCCAAAGGTGCATTGTAAATCAGTTCTTTCCATTTATTCTTACTCACTGAAACTGGATGTAAACTCCTATGTGCATTTCATCACAGATTACTGAACAGCCTCTGAAGGAAAACAGCTCTAGTTTCCCTGAAATTGCTGAGATTTGGATTCAACAGTGTATAGGAAAAAGTGTCCAGGAAAAAGCGCTAGAGTACATAAAAAATTTGAACATGTCATCATTCAAGATTGACCCATACACTCTGTAAACAATGTTCTTACGGGATCATTTAGTCAGAACAAATACTCTTCAGCTTCATGTCCAACTTTCAAGTCATGATGCAAGACAATGCTTGAGCACCCTTTGATAGCCAAACACAGACTGCCTGGGAAGGAGGTGTCACCTGGATCTTCAGTAAACATAAGCATCACTCAAAAGCACATTCAGTCACAATGCCAGTGAGGGAAGGCTGCACAGACAATTTCTTGTGAATTAAAGGGGGCAGATGGTGCTGAATAGTGACTATAAGCAAAGATTCTCTTGCCCCACTTTCCTCTCCACTAATCCCAGGTAAAGCACGAGACAGGATAAGTATAGATGAAATATTTTCTCTATACCAAATGCAATGGGGATTCTGTGTTGAATTAATTTGCACAAAGCTGGGATTTTTACTGCTGTTTGGTAAACCTTCTAGTCTCTGATTCACTCCATAGAAGAGTGAAAGTCCCTTTCAAAGGTTTCTAAGGAGAAAATATTTAAGGCACTTGGCAAGTAACAAGTGATAGGATGAGAGGAAATGACCTTAAGCTGTGCCAGGGGAGGTTTAATTTGGATATGAGAAAAAGATTCGTTACTGAAAGAGTAATCAAACATTGGAACAGGCTGCTCAGAGAAATGGTGGAGTCTCTGTCCCCGGAGGTGTTCAAGAAGTGAGTACATATGGCACTTTGCTAAATGGTTCAGTAGGTATGGTGGTGTTGACCTGATGGTTGGACTTGATGATCTTAGAGGTCTTTTCCAACATTAATGATTCTATGATGCCATGAAGCCAACCTTGTGTGGCTTTCCCAGGTAGCCTTGGGCTTCTCAGATGAGACTTAATGCTTTTGTTGGGAGGGGGAATTGAATTGAAGCCCTAAAGATTCATCTCGCAGATCAAGATGCCTACGTTTATGTGTCTCCACATGGAGTGGGGTTCTAACCTGCCATCAAAGTCTGTGCAGTGCTTGCCTGGGGCAGGGAGATCTACTGCAAGACACCCACTTACTAGAGTCCCTCTCAAGTATTCGTGTTCTTAAGCTGGGACTGACTTGTCTTCCTCCTTCATTTTGCCAAACCCTCAGGAAAAATACCCACATCAGGTTAGGGGCAATTTTGGCTACATGCTGGGAAGATCATTACAGATCTATTAGCCTAAAGATATAGTGTCTGAGTGTCTATCCTCTCCATATTACCCTAGCACCCATTCTTAGCATTATTTCCTAATTGTGTGCAGATTTCTAACCAATAACTCCCCACTCTTTCACTCCTCTTCCTCAGCTCATAATTGATCAGACACTGAACAGCTGCTGGCTATTTTCTCTTCCTGAGGAACACACAGTAATTGTATGTATAGCCTCCAAATCCCTAAACATTTGGAGAGGAGAAGAACTTGAACAGGAGCCAGTTCTTTTTACAGCACTGGTACCAGCAACAGTGTCAGGCATTTAAAACATATCAGGAGAACTAATAAGAGTGGAATGGGAGGCGATGTTGTTGAATTTGCTGAGATTCACTTTGAGAGGCGGAATAAAAAGAAGAAAAAATGTTAAACAGAGAAAAAAACTAAAACCAGCAATCAGCAACCCAAGGCAGCTCAAACTATTGGAGCCCATCCCAGCTCTAGAGCAGTGAAGTTACTCCCTAAATCAAAGGGTACTTTTTCTGCTCACGCTCACCTACATTTCCCAAAGTGCAGATTGCTTCATGGCAAATGGACCGGCTTCATCCTGCTTTGAACTGAAGGTTACCCGTTAGGAGCATTGCCATTTTCAGGTCTTCCTCTAGTCTCTGAAGGGAACTAGGCCCCTGCAGAGGCAACTCTCAAATGTGTTGGGAGTCTTTCTCCTGCTTTTCTTGCTATGTAGAAAGCCTAAGCTTATAGCAACAGCTTGTGCCAAAAGATGAATGAGTGAACTCAACCCATACCTGCATGACAATTTGTCCCAAGTAAACACAATAAGTCATTTGGCTGACAAGGCAGTTGCTTTTCAAACATCCACTATCGTGCATTTGGCTATTTGATCCTCTCTGACATAAGAGAAGAGGAGGCTGAGAGGAGACCTCATTGCTCTCTACAAATATCTGAAGGGAGGTTGTGGAGAGGAGGGAGCTGG
>WAAB01023035.1:0-12996 GCA_013389865.1 Piaya cayana
GTCATGAAAAATCAGATCATCCCGTCCCTGGATCAACGGGTGGGTTGAAGTCGTCCCCCAGCCACGACGAATTCGGCGGAGAGATCTCTCTCTCTCTTCCCCCCCACCCCCCCCCAGCCCCAAGTAGATTATTTATGGTTTATTTTAGACACCAGATCATTTGGCGCTTGTTTCATCAATTTGTCACTGTTTTTATTGTCACCAATTGCCCATAACTGGAGTGCATTTAAAATGTCATTGATCTTGATATTATGGTGTCATAATATGACAGTAATAGTTGTATCTTGTACAGAAAGCCCACTTCCCAAGATTGATGGCTTTCACCGCACCAATTATATTCTGTCCATCTAAGTGATAAAGAGAGCGTTGGAGGCATTCAATAGATAAATTAGATATCTTTTCAATTATTCCCTTTATTTTATAGAGTCACGTGGCCTGATTAACAACTTTTTACTTCTGTTATTAGCCGGCGGATTTGCGACGCTCGGCTCCCTGCCTTTTCATTTCGCCGATAGAGTGAAAGATACCGAGGGCTTCGTGCCGGGCTCTGTAATTGTCTCCAATCTTTCTTGTTCTCCCTGGAAAGTGTGTGAGGGTTTCTCTCCCTTTTTTCTTTTTTTTTTTTTTCCCCCCAGGATCCAAGTTAAAAAATAGCGCCCTCCCCCTCCCCCTTTTTTTTTTTTAATTTTTCCTGGAATCTGTGAGCTCAGCTCGAGTTTTCCACTGAGGTTTTGCTCCGTGTTATCTTAATTAGAGGGAGTTTTGGTATGCGAAGCGTCTCATGTCAAGGAGAGGACGAGACTCGGGGGAGCCCGGACGTGAGCGTGGGGGGCTCCAAGCCTCCTCTGAAATCCAGAGCTCAGCCAAGTTTTGGGGGGAGGGAGTCACTGCTCCCACATCGCTGCTCGTGCCCCGTTCTGGGGAGACGTGAACTGGGGCATCTCAAGCTCTTGCTGGGATGGAGCAGCCCCGGCCCATGTGACTGGTCCTTTCTCAGGGTGGTTTTAGGTGCAATTCCATCAACTCCCTTTGGCTGTGAGGACTGGGATGCTCCTGTGGAGACGTTGCTGATGCCAGGGAGGGAAAACAGCCCAATTATCCCCTGCGTCCACCCATGGAACACCTGGAGGTGTTCAAGACCAGTTGGACGAGGCTGTGAGCACCCTGAAGAGGTGAGAGGGGTCCCTGGCAGGGGGTTGGAACCAGATGATCTCTAAGATCCCTTCCAACCCAAAGCATTTCATGATTTTATGACGTTCCCATCTCTCTGCCTTGCGGCCGAGCAAGCCTTGGGGACCAGCTGAGACCAGATCCTGACTCCTACGTGGTCACAGTGAGGTGAGGTGGCTCCCAGCTGAGTTCAGCTCCCAGGGGCGATGCACTGGGCTCAGATACTGCTCTCCAGTGGAAGGAATTGGGCTCTGGACACGCCAGCGTCCCTCTGCTGACCTTGGGGCTCCATCAGCAGATGGACCTTGTCTTCTGGGCGGCCAAAAAGTCTCGAGGCGATGACTGGGCTAACAGCAAAAGGAAGGGGACATCTGACCACGCTTCTCCAGCACTGCCCTGACCTCATTCCTCCTCCCAGTCCAGACCCCAGGTTGTTGTCTCCAGAGAGGAACGAGATTTGGAGTTTATAGCGCATCAAATCTCTCCAAAACCACTTTTTTTTTCCCCCCCATTCTCTGAGCTCTGCACCAGAGATGTCGGACCAACCTGAGGGTGATCCCATCCACCCCACCGAAGACGTCAACCGCTGCGTGTGCTGGGTGATATTTCACCGGTGGGGGGGGGGGGGTCTACAACCCCCTCCGAGCCGCAGTTCTTCATCCTGATCTGAGAAACACACAAAGAACAATTCAGGTGGAGTTACCGTAAGGAGATTTATTGCGGACGGGGAAGCACATGTGATTTGATACCGAAGCATGAATCAAAGCGGGACAGCCTGGATGTATTTACATTTGTGCCCCGCGCGCATGAATGTTGCAAGGAGAATACAAAGTCACGGAGGCGACGGCTTCCAGCGTGTGGGTTCGGGTGGGTTTTGTGAGTTACCAAGGGGGCAGTCGTAAATTTGTGGGTGCAGAGGGAATAAAAGGGGTGATGGTGAGTGCAAAGCCTGTCTGCGTTCCTGCTGCAGGGATTCTCCGCTCTTAGAGTTAAGGGGAAAGCGTTTGGATTTCATACTTGCAGTGGATGGAGAGTCCATCGCCGGGGTTGGTTGCACACGTTGGCAGAGACCTTTGCATGTTGGTGGAGACCTTTGCATGTTGGTGGAGACCTTTGCATGTTAGAATCATAGAATCACCAGGTTGGAAGAGACCCACAGGATCATGGAGTCCAACCATTCCCATCAATCACTAACCCATGTCCCTCAGCACCTCGGCCACCCGCANCCTCCTCTCAGGGAGCTGCAGAGAGCAATGAGCTCTCCCCTCAACCTCCTCTTCTCCAGGATAAATGCTCCCAGCTCTCTCAGCCTGTTGGTGGAGACCTTTGCATGTTGGTGGAGACTTTTTCTCTTGGTCCAATCTCAGCATCCTAAATCAATGCAAAACCCAGCAGCTGGAGACAACACCATTTCAGGCTTTGCCACACCAGCTCCACTGTCTAGGTTTGCTCTTCTCTGCCTTGCTCTTCTCCAAGGGGAGTGTCGTCCTTCTCCATGGTCCATGCCAAAGTGGACACCCAATGGTAGCTTTTACCACCAGTGATTGATGGGAATGGTTGGACTCGGTGATCCGGTGGGTCTCTTCCAACCTGGTGATTCGATGATTCTATGATCAGTCGTTCTGCACCATGAGGGGACTGTGGGGGCTGAGTGTCTTGGTAAGAGAATTGTTTGGGTGTCTTCATCTCAAAGAAGAAGAAAGAACAGGGTCCAGGTTATCCCTCAGACCACCAGAGCCGAGAGCGTCCATCCCAGCCACGGTGCATGGGAGGCTGGAGGTTACATCATTGTCTCTCAGCTGATTTTGAGCCTTTCTATCAAAAAAAGATCCATCCCTGCACGGAAACAGCCAAAGAATGATCAGGAGCTACCGTGGATGCTTTCATTCTCCATTGAGGCTTCATGGAAAGGCTCATCCCCCACTTGTGACGAATGAACTTTTAATGGAGAAAAATAGATTGTCCTATTTAAGGGAGACGTTTAAGTGAAGCCGATGATTTAAACAACTTAGAGTCCATTAAACAAAGGGGAAACTTGGATCTTAAAGTCTCATTCATTTCGAGAAGCGTCTGGCCTGGGATAAACATGACATTAAGTGGCCATCTGAGCATTGCTAAAACATTCCTTCGCCTTTGTAATAAAATGGTTTCAAGCGATAGTGCCGGTTACCTGGAGAGTGGTTTGTATTAAAATCCTTCTGCTGAGCCACTTCAGGAGCTGCTCTTCCACTAATGGAAACAAGAGACCAAGATGTGACACCAGGAATATTACGGCCTTATTTATAGGAGAGAGAGGGGCGGCGCGGGGAGCTCTGCCAGCTCCGCGTCTCTTCCAAACCTTCCTTTGGTCCTAGATGGATGAGGTAGGGAGATGGTGGATGAGGTCGAGCGGTGGCGGATGAGACAGAGCAGCGAGGTTGAGTGGTGGTGAATGAGATAGCGAAGTGGTAGATGGAGATCAAAGCTAATTGCATCATAAGAAAGAGTTGATTGGGGACGTGGATCATGCCTCTGCATCCAGAGAGGTCTTTGTTTCTCCATCACCAACATGTAAAAAGAGTGAGGCTGGACTGGTGGCGGCTGCGTCTCCATCACCCTCATCTGAAGGCTCCTTGCTCAGTCCTAAAACGTTCACAACTCCACCCAAGTTCAGTGTTTTGGGGCTTCTTGACAAGTTATCAAGAACCTGGTGATAAAGCCACCAGATCCCACCCGGACGCAGGACAAGATCCTCAGTTTTCCCAGAAAAGACAAACTTTCTCCTCTGTTCATCTGCAGAAAACCTGAATCCTCAAAATCAAAGGCTCTCCAGAGGCGCCGGGAAGTTCCTAGCAGGAATTTAAAGCAAACCTTAGGGGTTTAATGTCTGGGCTCACCAGAGCACGGAGAGGTTTGCTTAACTTTAAGCGCGTGCTTAGCGCCCGCGGGAGCTTGGTGCTGCCGGGCAGTTTTCCTCCCCGGTTTGTCCGTCCTGGGAGCAGAGCTGGGGAGCGGCGTGAGCCAAGAGTCGGAGAAACAGGACTGACGCCACCGCAGGATTTATGGGAGGGGAAGGGACCGGCTTTCTTTTCTGTGATTAATAAGGAGAAGACAAGAAACCTCCTCAAAGCCTTGGAGGAGGCATTTCCCCTCCCAGTGCCCAGCTCGACGAGGTCATTTGCAGCCAAATTCCACTGCGATCTCTGCCGTAGATGGTGTTGGCTCAGAGGATTGAACGGTGCCGTCCTGCTCCTGGCCTCCTGTGGTCCAAATCGCCCTCTGCCAATGACCACATTTCAGTGGCTGCAGGAGACACCCAGCCAACAAAAATCTTCTCCCCCCAACCTCACCCGTAGTTTGGGTGTCCCTGCTGAGATGGCAGGAGGCTCAGACTGTGGATGGAGGGAGTAAAACGATGTGGCTGGGGAGGAAGAAGGATGAAATTGGGGTCTGACCTCTGCAAAGGACCTCGGGGGTGGTCAGTGACTGCAAGAGGAGGTGCTAATACCTGAAGACCTATCCTATTCCGAGCCAGTTTTGGAAACAGCTGAAGATGTTTGGGGTCTGGCGCCTCCACAGCCTCACGCGGGCGGTGGGAGATGGGTGGACAAACCTAGGGGTGCGGGAATGTTTGCAGGTTCCTCTCAGTCCCTCCTGGCACGAGCAGCCTCGGCATTGCAAAGGTCGGCTCCGCGCTGCGGCTGCTTTCATTTCGCATCTGGAGGGAGGTGATTTTCTAACGTTAATTAGTTGTATGGACACTTTCCGTGTTGGTGATTTAATAGACGCACCTAAGTGAGGACCTTCATGCCCGAACTCCTCTATACGGTCAATGCAGAGAGACCAGTGTCTCCAAGCCTTAAGGAAGGGTGAAATTCAGGTACTCAAGGCACCAGGAATCTCCCAAAATAAGTGTCTTGTCTCCTTCCATTGACCCAACAGGGAACGAACACCCAGCGAAACCTGACGCTGCTTAATTAGCGAAGCCAGGTGGATTCTACCCTTCAAGAAAGCGGCTGAACACCACTCTCATCACCTCCTGGAAGGATAAAGGAGCTCATGATCTTGGAGCAGGTCCATGAGGGAGGTGGGAAGCCGTAAATCCTCGCCGCACGATGTGTTGGCAGAGCCCAGCGGCACTGGGACCTTATCTACAAGGGGACATCCATCAGCATTAATCCAAATCAGCTTTTAAAGTGGATTAGCTAGAGCACACGAAGCCTCTTTCTGGACACTTATTCAGAATTACAGTTGGTTTAATTCAGTTTAGCTTAATTCTCAAAGCTAAACCGAATTAAGGCAGGCTGCATTTTGAACCAGAAGGCCCGTGCGTGAGTTTAATATAATTTAGCCAGCCCGCTTTAAATTCACACCCGTGGCTGATCTACGCGCCCCCGGGGAAGCAGCTTGGCAGGTAACCTCAAGGTAAAAATTACAGCGTCTTTTCTTCGTTAGGGCTTTGCTGCGGCGCTCGCTCTCAGAGAATCCGTCCTTTCCCTGTCAGAGCCATATGCCGGGCTGCCATCCTGCCACTCGACTGAGTTGTGGTTGCCCCGAGAGGTCTCTCGCGACGCATCCAGCAGCGTGATGTGAGACCAAATGACGTGCAAGGACAGGGCTGTGAGTGATGCGGCCGCGCGCCAGGTGGAGCAACGCGGAAAGCCTGGAGAAGAGCATCCACGTGGCTCTGGTGGCGACAGGGATCGTCCCACGCTCGGCACATAGAGGGGAGAAGATCCTCGTGATGGTAAATGGCATCCTGGGAGAGTTGGGGTTGTTCAGCCTGGAGAAGAGAAGTGCCTGGGGAGACCTGCAGCTTCCACATTTGAAAGGGGCTCCGAGAAAGCTGGGGAGAGGCTCTCGATCAGAGAATATAGGGACAGGACAAAGGGGAATGATTTTGAGCTGAAAGAGGGGAGATTGAGATGAGATTTCTTCACAATGAGGGTGGGGAGGCCCTGGAACAGGCTACCCAGAGCAGGGGTGGCTGCCCCATCCCTGGAGGGGTTCAAGGCCAGGTTGGATGGGGCTTGGAGCCCCTGATCCCATGAGAAGTGTCCCTGCCCATGGCAGGCATGGGACTCGAAGGGCTTTGAGGTCCCTTCCAACCCAAACCATTCCAGGATTCTGGGAAGGCCCTTCTCGCATCTTCAAGAGTCGCTGGATTGGATCCTGCAGAGGGGACGTGTCTGCAGGGAAACGTTCAGGCAGGCAAATCTGAATTAACTAAGGGTTTGAGTTTCAAGCGCTTTAATTTAAAGTGCATTTAAAGAGCAGGCAAAATGCATGCAAAGTGCACTTTGGTCCAAATGAAAGTGCTCCTCCGTCAGCGGGAGCTAATTTACTGCCTGTCCCCTGGCGTTTCGGTCAGGATCCATCTCTCTTTACCGTAGACGCCCACAGGTTGATCAGTAAAGATGAGCTTCTCAGCTCAGCTCCTCACGAAGAGCATCTCCCTCAGCATGGGCGATTCCCCGCCGCCAACCGCGGCTTACGGGACGCAGCAAATCGCTTCCCGCAGTTACCCCTCTCTCCCAGTCGGGGCTGGGAAGAGGACGGACAACACCTTGCAGGGCATTGAGTAACCGAGAGCCAGGGGAGCATCTCATGCTCTGATTGCTCGTGCTTTCCCGTATGGAAATGCACCCCGGGAGATGTCTCAAGTCGCCCGTTGACTTGCAGGAGGAAGGAAAGCAGGATCCGTCTTGTTGGGAGGAAAACCTGAATGAGGAACAGCTTCCAGGAGGCCAACGTTGATCTGGATGGCAACCTGGAGCGTCTTCAAAGGAGACGCATCCCTCGTGGATGGCCAGGAGGTGCAGGGGCAGAGCGCCCCGATGCAACTCGTTTTACGACGCCATCTCCGTCCCTCCCCACGTGGGTGGCGAGCTGCTCAGAGACGACTCCTGAGCCGCTGCCCTCGACCCGGCGGCTCTGCCAGCCCCGCTGCCTTATTTACAGCCACAAAATAAACAACTCGCCAGCTCGGAAAAAAAAACCGCGCAGCGTCCTCCCTCCCTCCAGCTTCTCCCCCACGAAGCAGCCAGCAACAGCTTTGTTTAGAGAAGAAAAATGATGGTTTTATGGGTCCCATGAATCTTACTGAGAAGCCAACAACCCCGGACAGGCGGCTCCGAGAAGCTCAGCCAGAACTGTGGAGCATTGCCTTGCAAAAGAAAGGTCAACCAGAGCCTCTGAGCACCATGAAAGCCGAGGACTGGATGCCAAAGCCCAGGCTTTTAAACCCAAAGGGCCGCGCTTGAAGCAAGTTCTCTTGGAGAGAGCTGAAATCCCCCAGCTCAGGGATGTTTTTGTAGCAAATTGGGGTGAGACCTCCTCTTTTCCTAGAGATTTTCGAGAGAAAGCCGGTCCTTTGAAGAGAAAATCCAGGAATACTGCAGGAGCATCCCAAGTATTCAGGCAAAGCCCTAGCGCTGACATGCGAAGCCAACGGGATTTACAGGGATGAGCAAAAACGGGGCGCGAGGGGTAAATCAGCAGGGGTTGAGACGCTTCCCGCCGTGATGTAACTGAAACTCGCGCTTTTCCAGGGCAAGAAAAAAGGGTGGAAAATAGTTGAGCTCTCCTAAACCCCAGCACGTTTAACGTGAAGTTCAGCGTGAAACTCAATAATCCTCGAGCAGAGCCAAGACCTTGAAGGAGCCACGGGGATGAGCCAGGGTCTTGCAAACAGAGCGAGTAAAACCAATTATCCTAATGAGCAGCAACGCTGTTTTTAGGAAGGATTTCCAGCCTTGAGCTCCAGGTTTTAAATCAATCGCTTCTTAGCAAAGGCCAGACAGATGAGCACGACCGGGAAAGTCTCCGGGGAGACGTTAGAGCAGCTTCCAGTACCTAAAGGGGCTCCAGGAAAGCTGAGGAGGGGCTTTTCACAAGGGTATGGAGTGCCGGGATGAGGGGGAGAAGCTTTAAATTGGAAGAGGGAAGCTTTAGATGAGGCTTTAGGAATAAATTCTTCATCATGAGGATGGGAGGCCCTGGACCAGGCTGCCCCATCCCTGGAGGGGTTCGGGGCCAGGTTGGATGGGGCTTGGAGCCCCTGATCCAGCAGGAGGTGTCCCTGCCCATTGCAGGGGTGGAACTGGATGAGCTTGGAGGTCCCTTGAACCCAACCCATTCCAGGATTCCATGGATCCTGCCTCCATTAACGAGCAATCACCCATCAGCTTTGCCGTGGTGCCCAGACACCTGCTCCCAGTGGTGTTTGGATGGGTGACGGCCGTCACCGTGGTCAGTGTGATGAGTCTCCCCTCACGATTAAGCCTCGTCTTTCCCCTTCCAGTGTGACTTATCACAACGTTCATCCACCTCGCTGGGTGCAAAGGGATTGGGTCACTTTGGGGTGTTTTCCTGTGTTTCCCAGCTTTGTGCCAATTCTCTCCACCGACTCCAGAGGGAGCCTGGACAAGCGACGACGGGTTTCTATCCCAACCATAAGAAGGGAATTAATCTTCCCCACCAATACCAGGACTAAAACTCCCTGAGATACACAAGATTTCCTACATCAGCATCCCAAAGCATCACGTTCCAGCCCTGGCTTAAATCAGGATTCATCCATTGTTTATGCCCCAACCACGTGTAATTGCAAGTCCCGACTTCGTTAGCAGGTCACGTCCCTGGGGTGCTGATTATTTCCCACCACCAGCAGCACAAAGGGATGACTCCCACCCTCCTCTTCCTCCTGGGATTTCTGGGCCAAAGCAGGGGGTGTCAGCAGGTGCCCCCATGTCCATGAACAACCACGTCCCCCCCTCAAGCCTCAGGTCCACAAGCACCCATGTTCCCGCCTCGAGCCCCCTGAAGTCTATTTATTACTCACAGTAATTAATAAGCAAGAAAAACAGGGGGAGACAGGAGGGTCGTTGCTCCTGCCTGTTGCTAATTAGTGCTCTGCCCGGAGGACGGGAGGCTGCAGGGAGCTCGTTCGCCCATGACGCTTAATGAAAGCAGCACAACCCTTTGTGTTATTTAATTTAATAGGAGAATTAATATTGGGATGGAGGGCGATCGCCTCCGCTCCACGGGCTGGGGGAAGGATGCTCCATCCATCTTGGGTTTTTTTCTGAAGAGCATCTCAATGTTGATTTGATTCCAGGGTGGTTTTCATAGACTCCTGGAATGGTTTGGGTTGGAAGGGACCTCAAAGTCCATCCAGTTCTACCTGGGCAGGGACGCCTCCCGCTGGATCAGGGGCTCCAACCTCCATCCAACCTGGCCTGGAACCCCTCCAGGGATGGGGCAGCCACCCCTGCTCTGGGCAACCCGGGCCTCACAAGAAAACATTTCTCCCCAAGATCTCATCTCAATCTCTCCTCTTTCATCTCAAAACCATTCCTCCTCATCCTCTCCCTGCCCTCCCTCATCCAGAGCCCCTCCCCAGCTTTCCTGGAGCCCTTTTCAGTCCTGGAAGCTGCTCTGAGGTCTTCCCAGAGCCTTCTCTTCTCCAGGCTGAACAACCCCAAGTCCCTTCTGCAGGCTTTTTGCTGCTTCGGGATCTTATTTCGATTTCCTTTTGGGCAGGATGGGGTGGGAGCCTCCGTCCCTCCTATCACTGAATAAATGAAACCTGCACCTAACCCTTCACCCGGCTCCATCCGCTGATAAAGTCCCCCAATCTTAATTCAATCTGTAAAGATTAAGCCGGCAATAAGGAGCATCGGAGGGCTGACGGCCGCCGAGTCTCCCCGGGGCGGCTGACAAATGACTTCGTGACAGTAATCGCCAAATTAGAATCTGCATCGCGAGCCCCTCGCGCTCGCCGGGCGCAGCCACCGCGTTGGGCTCCTCCCCGGCACTGGGTGCAAGGAAAGGTCACGCAGCAGCACCGAGCGACGGTTCACGACGCCTCGCATGCTAATGCACCGCTGGGATCACCCGTCACAAACGCGTTTCTTCGGAATCACAGCGTCCCGGAATGGGTTGGGTTGGAAGGGACCTCCAAACCCATCCAGTCCCACCCCGTGTCGCGAGCCGGGACGCCTCCCCGCAGCACCAGGGGCTCCAAATCCTCCTCCAACCTGGTCTTGATTTCTTTCTCGTCCATTGTTTGCTTGGCGGCGTGGGAACGGGAGGCCAAAAAATCTCGAGAAATGCCCATCGCACGAGGCTAGAGAGGGAATGAGGGGGGGTCGCAGCCAAGGGGTTCCCAAATTTACAGCCCTAAAGGTGGGGGGAGCCGAGCCCCCCCTCTCCCTGCAGCATTTCCAGTTCAATGAATAAGGAAGGCAAACATCCCTTTCTCTGTGTGTTGGTGTAACACGTATCCCTGACTCTCAGGATCCGGTGGAGATGGATTTATGGCATTTTCCTGGATTTTTGACGCCGCCCCATGAACTCCCCCATAGGCTGGGGAGGGAGGATGCTCCGGACGCCCTCCAGCACCTTCAGCCGCCCACACTCACCCGTGGGAGGTTGGGCTCTGCCTGAAGAAGAAGGAGTTTGGGTGGAATCAGTGTCCTCCCTGCCCAACTCAAGCCGGGTCCCAGCCCTGCTCTGGCCCTGCACCCCAATAAATGACTTTGGGGGTGGCTGCTGCATGGCTGGGGGTGCAGGTGGAGGTGAGACGGGGGCGATGCTTTGGTATCCACCCCCCCCCGCATCACCCTTGGCTGTGCTAAACCTGCACAAAGCTCGTGAGCTTTGTCTTGCACGTGGCCGCATCTTCCACGTGAACCTTGCCTTGCGGCCTTCCCCTCGCACATGACCCCGCACACACGCGCGTGCAAGCGCTGTGAGCTCTGCTCCCCCGTCCCCACAGCCAAAGGGTTTGCACACTGAGCACAAGGGTGCAAACCAGCCTCAGAGAAGGGCTGGTGGGTGCAAATTCAGGTCTGGGGGGCAATGCAGTGCCCTTCAAACCCTCCCGCAGGGCTCGTTAGCGCAGGGAGGAGCTGCCTGGGACCCTTCGTTGCCGTCACGCAGAGCAGCGAGGAGCGAGCACGAGTCCCGTTTGACCTTTCCGCCGTTCGAGGTGCAATCGAGTTAACGCCGAGTTGTGATTTAATTCCCCGGGATGGAGCCGTAATTCGCTTACCGCAGCCATTTTCCGGCAGCGCCGGAGCTGTCGGCTCTGCCAGGGAACCGGGAATCCACGACTCCGTGTTGGGGTTCTCCCCCCCCCCCCAACCCCAGCAGTTCTTATCCCACCAGCCAAGGGCTCTTAAAAGCACCAGGTAGATCAAATCCTGCTGCCTTGTGCAAAAATACACGCTGGACACGTGCAATAGCTGCTTGGAATCACTCACAGAGGTGAAAACACACAGTGGGACACACGCATCCCTGTATCCATTTGAGCTCCATCCACCCTGCGACTCAGGCATGAGGTGGATACTCGCCTCCTAAAGGAGAAGAACAGTCCCCGTCTGCAATGAGAGGGGGATCGATGCTTTTTCTCCCATTTTCCACCTTTTGCAGTTGTTTTTATTTGCGGGGACGCTCCAACCAGAACTCGTGCTCCAGGCCGGGATGTGTTTTCTCAGACCCGGCGCCGAAAGGAACTGCTCTCTCTCTGCAATGAAATTATCAATCGGTAAATCACAAGAAGGAGATTTGCTCCTTTTTTTGAGGGGGAAATAAAATATAGATGCGAGTTGTGTTATCTCCCATCCATCCGGGAAAGGATCCCCACCCTCTAGCCCCTCCGAGATGCTGGGAATTGGGATGCAGCATCGTTGTGCGAGGCCGGAGTGGGGAAACCCAAAGGAGCTGCTCTCCCCACAATGAAATATTAATCAGCTCATCGCAAGAAGGAAATTTGCTCGTTTTGGAGGGGGGAAATAAAAGATATATTGGAGTTACATTATCACCACCCCCCCAATCCGGGGAAGGATCCGCATCCTTCAACCTCTCAGAGATGCTGAAATGCAGATCCATCGCGGACGGGGATGTCCCAGCGACATCGTTGTGCAAGGCCGGAGCGGAGACACCCAAAGGAGCTGCTCGTCCCACAGTGAATTATTAAACAGCTCATGGCAAGAAGATTTGCTCATTTCGGAAGGGGAAGTAAAATACAGACGGGAGTCGCGTTATCATCCTCCTGACCCAGGGAAGGGTCCCCATCATCCACCCCCCCCCTCTCTGAGACGCCGGGATGCAGGCAGGAGACGCGATGGCAGCATCGTCGTGCGAGGCCGGAGCGGAGCCACCCAAAGGAGCTGCTCTCCCCACCATGAAATATTAATCAGCTCATTACAAGAAAGAGAATTGCTCCCTCTAGAAGGGGAGGATATAAAATGGGAGCTGCGTTATCGCGTGCCCACTGGGGACGGGTCCCCATCCTTCGGCCCCTCTGGGATGCGGGATGCGGGATGCGGGATGCATCACAGAGGGGATGCCCGGCGACGGCATCATTGTGCGAGGCCCGAGCAGGGCAGCGCTGGGGCGGCTGCTTGCAAACCCGGAGATGAAAAGGGTTGAGAGGCCTCGGCAAGCGAAGGCTGTCGGGGTGATGGATGGGGGTGAGTGGAGGGTGAGGCCCCTCCTTCCCCAGAGCCACAAGATGGCAAAATGATTCGAAGAACAAGAGAGCAGTGTTCGCCCAGAAAGCCTCCTGGAAGAAAGAAAATACACTTTCTTCCCGGTAGCCTGCAGAGCTGAGGGTTCCTCTCCTCCTTGTTGTGTTGGCTGGGGTTTGGGTTTTATTTTTTTTTTTTTTCTCCTGGCTGGTTGGGGGGGTTGTTTCTTTTCTGAACTATTTTAATAAAAATAAATAAGTGCAACGAGGACGTGTAAATGGCAGCGAGAATTGCACCGCGCTGCCGGCTCAAAGCCGCCTGGGAGCTGCCATATATTTACATCTCTATTTGCTTAGAAAACAAAAACCCATGA
>WAAB01023036.1:0-12810 GCA_013389865.1 Piaya cayana
GAGAGGGGAGAATAAAGACCTGGCACCGCCTGATCACCACTTGGTTTTGATGTTGCTGGAGTCATGCTCTGGCTTGAAGCCCCTGAGGAGATTTGGGATGGTCTTAGGGAGATTGAGAGGGTCCTGGAGGAGGTTTGAGGGGATCTTAGGGGGATAGAGAAGTTCTTGGGGGGGTCCTGCAGGGATTTGTGGGGGTCTTAGGGGGATTGGAGGGCCCTGGGTTGGGCGGGTCTTATGGGGATTAAGAGGGTGCTGGAGGGGGTTTTGGGGTTGTCCCAGGGGAATTTGAGGAGGTCTTGGGGGGATATAGAGGGTCCTGGAGGAGTTTTGATGGAGCCTTACAGGGATTGAGAGGGTCCTTGAGGAGCTTTTGGGGCCATCCTGGGGGAATTTGAGGAGGTCTTTGGGGAAGTGAGAGGGTCTGGGGAGCTTTGGAGGGGCCCTGGGGGGGATTTGGGGGATCTTAGGGGGATTGAGAGGGTCCTGGAGGGGGTTGGGAGGGTCCTGAACACAGTACTGGAGGTGGGAGGCTGCCTCCACACACTCCCAGCAGGACACGCGTCTCGTTGGCTTCACCCTCATCCTCAGCCAGAAGCGCTCGACCTCAGCATCGCAGCCATCGAGCTGTGTCCAACCAACCCCCTCCCCAACACACACAGCCCCCCCGCCTCCCCGTCCCTGTCGAGCCCTTCGGAAGAGCTCACAGCCTGCACTGCAGCCTGGCCGGCACGGGGCTCAGCCACCGTGTCTCTGGCTTTCTTCCAGCTGCCAGCAGCTCCTGGCCTGGGCCAAAGCCTCTCTGGGCCCCCGGGGGGCAGGGGAGCCCCAGGATTCCTGTCCGCCCAGGATTGGCTGCCCGGCTGGTGGGGGCTGAGCCCTGGGGGCGGCTCTGGCCCTGCCCTCCCTGCCCACCCCATGCAGACACAGAACCGCTCTAGAAAAGGCTCTGGAGAAACAACGGCTTTGAATGAAATCACAAGAACAAANCGGTGACAGGGGATGTTGTGGCCCCAGACGCTGCCCTCGGCCATGGGGACACCAGAGCCCAGAGAGATGGAATGTTCTGGGTTGGTGTCCTACTCCATGGCCACATCAGTGGCGACGCTGATGTCCAGGAGTGGAACGGTGACATCTTCCATCTGGACGTCTGTGCCCAGGGAGGTGTCCAAGAGTGTGGTTGAGCTGAACTCTAAGGAAGAATTCTTTTCTGCTGAGGGTGGGGAGACCCTGGCCCAGGTTGTCCAGAGAAGCTGTGGCTGCCCCATCCCTGGAGGGGCTCAGGGCCAGGTTGGACGGGTCTTTGAGTATCTTGATCCAGTGGGAGGTGTCCCTGTCCATGTCAGGGAGGCTGGACTGGATCATCTTTGAAGTTCCCTTCCAACTCAAATCATTATCCAATAAGGTTAAACCCAAACCCTCGTGTGCTTGTTCCTCCTTCATCAGCGCCAGTGACAGGAGTTCAGGGCCCAGTGGTCGGGAAGGTGCTTTACAAATCCCAGTGGGACAGGGCTGAGCTAGGATGATAGAAGCGCTTGTGCTGTCAAGGCCACATGGCAGAGGTCAGCTGTCACCAGCCTGTCCCAGATCATCCTCTTAGCTCAAGCTGCTCAGCTGAGGAAGCTGTTCTGCTATGTGAGGCAGACCCCTTGCTCTGGGCAATGGGGACTCAGCTGGTGGGTAAACACAGCAGTCACAACCTCTTCCCTCTGAGGTCATGCAGGTTTTGCTTACTGATCCCAGAGCTGAACGTTTCAGGACTGAATGAAATGCATTTGTACACAGCTTTGTGCCAAAACTTGGGGTTGTGTTTGTGACACCAATTTCCCCTCCTCTGTCCAGTTCCAGGAGCATTTTTGTTGTCCTAATCCCCAGGCACAGAGACTTCAATTGTTGTGGAGCCTGAGCTGCTTTCCAGTCTAGGAGCAGCTTTGTGCTCCAGGTCTCTGTACTTAATTAGATCAGTTCATAGAGATCAAGGGGATGTTTCACATGCTGAGATAGGGCGGTGTTCTTGGTCAGGACATCAAAGATCAGTCTGTTTAATTTTTGTTCCCTTTTTACTTGCAAGTCCAAAGGACTCTTTCCTCCTTTTCAGTTGCTATAGTTCAGAAGAACTGTTACTGCATACATACAATTCCAATGTCCCGTTCTGTGTTCCTGCCCCCCACTGTGGGAGCACTGCGGATTAAGGTTGATGTGATGAGCTGGTGGCACAGGGCAGTGGTGCAGGAGCAACCTGCCACCCTGGGGATCAACTCAGGCACCCCATGGAGGGCGAGATGGGTTCTTGACCTATTCCCCTGTAAATCTGTGTTTTGGGGCTCTGAGGGGTGAGTTGGGAGGTCACAATCATTCCCTTTCCCTGAGCTGTGAGAGCTGATGGAGCAGGGGCAGCTGCATTGACACTCATGTCCTTAACCAGTGGCTGGTGCCAAGAGCAGCATCTGTTGTGGGGGTACAAAACGGATACAGATCCTGCGTGTCTGCTCTTTCTGTGCCTGGCAAGGAGAGTCCTTCAGGGTTAAATCAAGGCAAGTTCATGCTCTCTCCTCCGCTTGCTATGGTGCATACTCTCCTGGGAAACGGGATAACGCGTGACACATGCAAACGGCTAATAAGAACAGAACAAGGCAAAAGAGAAGTGAAGAGCTGGAAATAGTTCCTTACATAAAGGACTGGCTCTTCAATCTCATTAGTGTCTTAAGGAGTGGACACTTAGCTGCCTCTGACTCCTACAAAGCAAACCACAATCTGATCAGCAATCGGCTTTGGGAACCTGTCAGGTCCATCGTGACATGGCCAGTGCCCCTCGGGGAGCGGCTCAGCACTGCTCCTCAGAGCTCACGGTGCCTGTCCCAACCAGCACATGCCTGGTGGGAGCGTTCCATGAAGCCCAGGCTGCTGTCCCACAGCCTGTAACGGGAGTCACTGCTTCAGAGGAGAAGGCACAATGAGGCAGCTGGGGATGAGGCGTGCGAGTCTCTCTGCCAGCCTGAAGATAGGGGATCACCGGGGCTGCTACCGGACACCGGAGGAAGAGGAAGTCTATATCCCATTTGCCCAGGACAGCCTGGTAAAGCCATGGAGCTCCATGCAGAACGTGACGGACAGACACCAGGAGAAAAGCAAGACTCCCATCCAAAGGAACAAATATTTGCTCAACATTAATGTGGGTGGCAAATTGTTCCAGATCGCTTACAGCGTAGCAGCCCGGTACCCCATCACCAGGCTTGGGAAGCTGGCGCTTTACACAGACCCGATGAAGAAGCTGCAGCTCTGCGATGACTACTCAGTGCAGAAGAACGAGTACTTCTTTGACCGAGATCCTTCCATTTTCCACTACATCTTCCACTTCTACCGCAGTGGGGTCCTGTGGATAATGGATGAGATGTGCCCCAGTAACTTTGTGGAGGAAATCGAGTACTGGGGAATCCATCTGAAATACTCCCAACGCTGCTGCCGGATCCTGTTTGAGGAAAAGCAAGATGAACTCAGCGAGTATTTGAAAATACAGAAGGAGCTGGAGGCAGAACTGGAGCCCCTGGACTCAGCAGAGCACTTTGAGGGCAAATTTCTGGGGCGGTTTCGGAAGGCTATCTGGAACCTCATTGAGAACCCGTACTCTTCTGTCCCAGCCAAGATCATTGCTGTCATGTCGAGCTTCTTTGTGCTTATCTCCATCGTGGGGATGACACTGAGCACAGTGGAGGAGATGAAACACAAGACAGGGAAGGTATGGATGGAGCAGCTGGAGATGATCTGTGCCATCTTCTTCACCTCCGAATACCTCATGCGGCTTATATCCTCCTCCAGCTTCAAGAAATTTTTGCGGGCGGCATTCAATGCTGTAGACCTGGTGGCCATCCTGCCCTTCTATATCCAGATTCTTTTTGAAAATTTGGACCAAGGGGACGCGATGTACCATGATGAGCTGGACAAGGTAGAGAGTGTGAGCAAGCTGGGGAAAGTTCTCAAGCTCATCAAACTCATGAGGATCTTCCGCATCCTCAAGCTAGCTCGTCACTCCACCGGCCTTCGGGCCTTCGGATTCACCATGCGCCAGTGCTACCAGCAGGTTTGCTGCCTCCTCCTCTTCATTGCCATGGGGGTCTTCACCTTCTCTGCTCTCATGCACTCAGTGGAACACGATGTCCCAGGCACCAACTTCACCAGTATCCCCTATGCCTGGTGGTGGGCAGCGGTAAGATCTAAGCACCTTCTTCCAGAGGGGGATGTGGTGGGGCTCTGTGGGTAGGGGCTGCTCTGGTGCTCAAGGGTTTCATCACTGCTGCTGGCCAGGAGGCAGAAAAGGGCCCGGTCTCCCTGTAAGCTTGATAACGGTGGGAAAACCAGAGCCCTGTGCACTCTGAGAAAAGAAATCAGAGATTTAGACTACGTTCAGAGGCTCAAAAACCAGATCTGGGGTAGGATGATGGGACAGAAGTGGTGGCCCTGAGCACCTCCAGGCCTGGGTTAGCGACAAGAGCGATAGGACTTAGTCCAGGCTTTATCTGTTATGGGAACTAGTGTTGGGGGGATGTAGTTTAGACCCTGTGGGGATGGAGACAGCCTGAGGCTTGGGCAGCACTGCAGCCCAGCTGGGCTCGGGAGGCACAAGGGGGCCACAGCTTGTGGGGCTGAGCTGGGGGACGCGGAGCTGCAGGCAGGAAATAAGGAAAGGTGGTCGCACCATGTCTCAGTCTGAGAGGGGACACGGGCCAGAGCGTGTTGCAGCCAGGGACAGGAATCCTTGTTTGCTGCCCTGCTTGTGCCAGGAGCCAGCAGCTCTGCTAAGACGAGCACTATAATAAACCTGGGATTACCTCTGTGATGAGGAGCAGCTAAAGCACTTGAGAGCTAGGGGTTACAAGGGCATATAGATGTATGGATGAAATGATCCCACAGATCACTACTGCTCTTATTATCCCACTCAGCCACCACAGGCTGCCTGCTGCAAATTAATCTCTTCTTAAGGAAGTGCAAAATCACCCAGCAAAACCCACCTGATTTGAGGACTTAAATGCCACAGGGTGATGCTGTCAGCATGGCTCCGTGCAAAGCCCAAGCCTCTCTGCCTTTGCTTGCATCCCGTCCACGTAGCCCTGCTCCCCAGCTGCTCAAACACAGTTCCTTGGGCACATTCCTGAGCAGTGCCTCAGTTTCCCCTGGTGGGAGGGTGTGGGAAACTTCATTCCTGTGAGACCAGGCAGGTTCCGACCA
Organism: Piaya cayana; assembly: GCA_013389865.1. NCBI lineage: Eukaryota > Metazoa > Chordata > Aves > Cuculiformes > Coccyzidae > Piaya > Piaya cayana. The sequence continues at coordinate 5,221 of WAAB01023036.1, forward strand.
GGAAGCACTGGAGCCGCTGCTCCGTGGGGGCAGGAAGCTCCCGCAGACAGTCTGGCTGCTGGGAAAGTTCAGCTCAGTGATGTCCAGCTGCCTTTGGAGAGGCAGACACGAAAGGGAGGAAGGAGCAGGCAGGCTTGCCTCTGGTCCGCTGCTGGGGCCTCACCTGGCTCTTCTCTGGGGGTCTCCAAGCCCACCTGGAGCTGAGCCCTGGTTGTGTTGGCTGCTGGAGCAGGGCTGGCTGAGCTGGTGCTGCCAAGGTGCAGTGCTGGTTGTACCCAGCTCCCACGCCAGGACATAGCGAGGGAGGGTCCCAGCACCAGCACGGGGGTCTGCTGGGATTCTTCATGTAGGATTTATCCTTTTCCTTCCTTGCTCAGGTCAGCCTCTCCACTGTGGGCTACGGAGATACGGTGCCTGACACGGTGCTTGGCCGGATGGTGGCATTTGGCTGCATCTCCTTTGGCATCATCCTCAACGGCATGCCCATCTCCATCCTCTACAACAAGTTTTCTGACTACTATGCCAAGTTGAAGGCCCATGAGACCAGCAACTCGGTCAAGCTCTCCAGGAAATTCCACTTGAAAAAGCGAGTCCTGCAGAAGCTGTCGGAATGCTACCGACCAGAGCCCCCCTGTCACCACTGACCAGCAACCCTTCCCTCCCCGGAACTCCACCACAGCGCATCCTGCCCTCCACTGGTCATCCTGCTGGAAAGCCCTGTCCCCTCTGGAAGCTCCAGAGCTTGGGCAACGAGCAGCAACCCCAGTAAAGCAGTCGGTAAAGAGCCAGCTAAAGGCTGTACTGAACAGCCAAGGCAGGATGTCTGTCTGCTGTGGTCTGGGGCACAGGCCACTCCAGGGACACGGGGAGCTGGTGGTGGGATGCATGAGGCCAAACTCTGTCACCTGCTGAGGATGGTAGAAGTGGACACTCTTGAGATGAAGCCCAGTGTGATACCTGGACAGGTGCTGCTCTCCTCGAGTTGAGCGGGATGTGCGCAGGTTTCCCACCAGGCAGTGGCCACGAGCCCTGTGACTCCTTCCCAGCCAGGTGGGCATCCAGCCCAGGCTGAGTCCGCAAATCCAGGGATCTGGGTGAAGATCCACAGAAAAAGCTGCACTGTGTTCCCTTCCAACCAACCCGTTTTCCTTCCCACCACCCTGGGAGCCTGGGGCATGGACCTGGCTCGGGATGCTGCTGTGATGGGAACCACAACCACTCTGGGGATGCAGAGCTGGAAGCCAGAGCACCCCCAGGGACTGGCATTTAATAAACCAGGCACAAACCATTCCTTGTCTTGGATTATTGGCCAGATGCTTTGTGTAATTCAGTAAAATGCTCATAATCTGAGGGTGAGGAGAGCACATCTCCCCTGGACTCACAACAACTCCTCCTGCCCATCAGTGAGAGGAAGGGGCACTTCTGAGATGCGGGAGAGTCTGTCTGCATGTTAGTTTGGGGATGAGGTGCCTGGCCCGGGACGTGTTGGAAGGGGAACTGGGAATCTCCATGTGCCAAGGATGTGCTAGTTGGCACAGAGCAGAGCCGTGTCTGTGGGGCACGGGAAGGTTTGCCCTGTGCTGGAGAACTGTGTCTGGTCAATGGGCTCCAGGAGGGGATTCACCCTTCCCCTGATGGGGAGAGGGAGCTCAGACTTTGGGGAAGGCAGCGGCAGGGAAGGGTCAACAGCGGCGGGTGGTGCTTTCAGGTGAGCAATGGGAGGAAACTGGTGCCCCCATGCCAGGGTGGGATTTGGTCCCCTGCAAGATGAGCTTGGAGATGAGCTGCTGGGGAGCAGTCCTGGTGTCAGCCTAGGACCATGGTTAAGCCACTGTTGTTGGAAGGAGTTGAAAAGAGGCTTGTCAGGGCTGAGCCCTCTGGCAGGGGTGGTCGTGTTCCTGCTGAGTCCTAGGACAAGGGGGCTGTACCAGCGTGTGCGAGCTGGGGACCCCTGCCATGACCTCTGACACCCTCCCTCTCTGCACCTCCCCAGCACCACCCTAGCCCCACAACACTGGTCAGCTCTGTCTCCCACCCCATGTATCTTCCACAAGAAACCTTCTCTGGGGGCACAGCACAGCCTCCTCCAGTCATCTTCACCCAGAACTGTCCTTCCCACCACACACTTGCCCAGCAGCATCATGAGCCAGCAGTGTGCTCAGGCAGCCAAGAAGCCCAACAGCATCCTGGCTTGGATCAGCCGTGGGGTGTCGGGAAGTGACTGTGTCCCTGTACTCAGTGCTGGCGAGGCCCCACCTCGAATCCTGGGTTCAGTTCTGGGCCCTTCACTACAAGAAGAAGGACACTGAGGGGCTTGGAGCATGTCCAGAGAAGGGGGATGGAGCTGAGGAAGGGGCTGGAGAACAAGGGTTATGAGGAGCAGCTGAAGGAGCTGGGGTTGTTTATCCCGGAGAAGGTGGGGCTGAAGGGAGACTTCATCTCTGTCTACGGCTGCCAGAAAGGAGGTTGTGGTGATGTGAGTGTTGGTCTCTTCCCCCAGTGACAAGTGAAGGGATGAGAGGAAATAAGTTGAGCTGGGGAAGGTTAGGTTGGATATTAAGAACAATTTATTTTCTGCAAGAGCAGTGAAGCCCTGGCTGAGGCTGCCCAGGGCAGTGGTGGGTTCCCCACCCATGGAGTGGTTCAAAAAGCATGTAGATGTGATGCTGCGGGACATGGTTTAATTGGCACGATGGGCTTGGGCTGATGGTTGGACTGTATGAGCCTAGAGGGCTTTTCCAACCTCAAAGATTCTCTGATTCTCTGATTCTATCACCTCCAGGCACCTCTCCACCTCCTTTGACCCCCAGACCCTGTCACCATACCCCCATCGCATGCTCAGGGACACTCTCCCCCCGACCCCCTCCAGGCACTGCAGGCCAGCTGGTGCATCCTGAGCTAATACAGCTTCCAAGGAAGGGGGCTCAGCACCCAAATACCTCCTGGCTAGAACCTGTGCTGTGGCGGAATCTCCATCTCTGCTTGCACCAGCCCTCCCTATGCCACATACCACCCTATGCCACCCTCAACCAGCCCCGTGAGCAGGGGTCCCACAAGCATCCCCACAGAGAACAACATGTTTAATAGCTCCTCTGAATTTATTTTACAAGTCACAACAATGCAGAAATGTACAGACATTTACAGGACCCTGTACAGGCGGTTTCTGTCATATATTAGAGCTCTTGCTATTTACATATAGTACAGCCAGCGGGACGCCTCTGTGTGGGCACGGATCCTGCACCCCGCGCAGGGCACCCCAACACGGAGCTGTCGCCCCGGAGTTGCTAGGTCATTTGGGCTCATTAAGGTCAATTTAATTAGAGCTCAGTCCTGAGCCCTCTCAAGCACTACTGGGGGGGATAGCACCCAGGACAGAGCTTTGCTCACCCAGGTCTCTTCTGTGGGGATTTTGTGGGCCAGAGACCTGCTCCTGTTTCCACCTTCTGCTCCTCCTGCCTCAGTGGCAGCCGCAGCTCCCGGCCACCATGTCATCGTACTGCTTGAGGACCACGTTCTCATCGTCGTCGAAGTAGAGGAGGTTGATGGAGTAGAGCTTGTCGGGCACGCAGCAGGGGCTGCTGACACCCTCGCTCAGCTTGAGGGCGTTGATGATGGACTGCACAGTGGCATGGTTGGTCGGCCGCATGTTCTCACCCAGCGGGAAGGGGCAGGAGCCTTTGCAGTGGTAGGCGTTATACCCCCGTGGCGAGATGATCCAGCCCGACCAGCCGATCTCCTCAAAGTCCACGGACAAGGGATGTCTCTGGCAGGGCTGAAGCCGGTCCAGCGAGCGTGGGCTGCGTCGCCTGGTCAGCTTCTTGTCGGTGAGAATGGGAGCAGGAGGCTGTAAATCTGCCACAAAGGAGCACCCGATGCCATTAGCCATCAGAAGAGCCTCGGAGGACAGAGAGGTGCAGCCCCCACCACCAGCCCTTGCCATGGGTTTTATCTGCAGCTGCCTAGCGTGACAACCCCTTCGGTCACAGCCGGTGATCAGCCCAGGCAGAGCCACCAGGAGGTGACAACCTCACAGCGCCACAACCACGCTCATCAGGGCAAGGTATTTACAACTGTGAGCCTGCAACCCTACACAGACTAAACCAGAAAGGACACGGCTTCTTCTGCTGGCCAGAGAAGGACCCTGGGATTTGTAGGCGCCCAGATACTGGGAGCTCCACCGTGCCCCACGAGCAAGAGGATAGAAGTACCGAGGGAGCCTGCCAGGGCATGTGGGACTCACCTGGGAAGCCGGCTGTGGGCAGGGATGCTCCCCGGCGCCCGTCATCTGTGAACAGAACCAACATGGGCTTCTTGCTCTCATGATGGTCCCTGCCAGAGGCGAACCGCAGTGGTGGGGTGTTGAGGGGGCTCCCGCCTGGGCCCTGCACTGTCACCACCAAACCCCGGTTGCTGTTTTCATCTTCAGTCCAGTCACGAACCTGGGGGAACCAAACTGGGGTCAGCACAGCACCACAGGCCAGAGAGGCGCTCAGCCGGTGTCCCTGTGGCACATGCCAGGCTGACGGACCCCATGCCCTGTCAGCAGCCAGGAGGCATCAACCAGTATCCCCCACAGCCGCTCTCCGTGTCGCAGCCATGGAAGGGCTGAGCGGCACTGGCATTACCAGCAGGGCAGTGAGAGCAGGCTGGGGGCTGGATGGAGAAGCCCCTTGGAGCACTCAGCAGGACCCTCACCCCCTCCCAGAGGCTGATGACCCCCTTGGAGCTGCAGAGCATTCAGATAGGAAATTGCATCAGATCCTGAAGGTGAAATGGGTTTCAAAAAATCCTGTGTGCAGGATTCCCTTGCGGGGTGGAGGTGCTGGGGGGGTCAGGGTAGGGGTCACCATCCCACATGCCCTGGTACCATCCCACATTCCCACTGTGCCACCCAACCCAGGGGAAAAGCAACTCACAGCCTGTGTGATGGAGAAGACCTCCCAGCCTGAGCCCTGCAGCGAGACCAGCCTGGTCGCCAGCAACTTCTTCCCTGCAGGGGCGTCCGGCTCGCTCCTCTCCAGCACTTGGTAGATGCTGACCTGGGGAAGGCAGCAAAGGGGGGTGACCACCAGGGGAAAGAACCCAGACAGTACTGGGGGAAAAAGAGGTAAGAGATGGGGGAGTTGTCAGCTTGGGATTGTCACAACTCACAGGTGCCTAGGCTGGTGCATGCATAAACCAGAATGATATTTAACAACCCACCGCGGTGAAAATGTTGTGATGCTGTGTAACACAGTGGCATTGGGCTGAATGAATATCACAAGGCTGGGCCGTGTCCCACTGCAGGTGAGTGGCTGCAGTGTCAGTAGCATCCCCAGGCACTGGCTGGTGAACGTCCCTGTTCCCATCCCCATCCTCACCCCCATCCTCACCCCCATCCTCACCTGGCAGAAGTGCTGTCTTTTGGGTCCATCAGTGGCCCTTGGCCAGAGGCGGAAGAGGTGCAGCTCTGCTGTCAGGATCTTCTCGTTCCTGGCCACGCTGGAGAGGATGAAGAGGAACTGCATCTCCTCACTGTGAGCTGGAGGCAAGGATGGGTTGAGAGGTGGAGCCAAACCAGGGGCACCAGCTGCACTTGGCCCCTTCCCACAGCCCCATCCCCAGCACCATGGGCACCCTCCACCCTTACTTTTATCCAAGAAGCTGCGGACCGTGTTGCCCTCCAGGATGTCGGGGTTCTTGGTGACACCGTCTGCGTTGGCGACAGTGTTGAATAGATCCACCATGTACTGGGGAGGCTGCTTGGGATGAGCTGGTGGAGGCGGGGGGTCTTCCATGCCAAAGACTTCCAGGAGCTTCTTCAAGGCCTCAGCTCGCCTGCTTGCCACTCCGCTCGGACTTGGGCACACGGGCTTGGCCAGGGCCAGCAGCAGCAGGACAGTCCCCAGCATGGCTCTCCTGTCCCTGCCCCAGCTCGACTCCCCTCTGCCTCTCCAGCACTGAATTTATAGCTGGAAAGGTGGACTGGAGTCAAATATGCACAAGAGCAACTGTGAGGGTAAAGAGAGGTAATTGCTGTGCTAACAAGGTGAGAAGCTGGGCTCCCTGCACCAATTAGTCCCAGTACACAAGCGAGAGGGGAGGCTGGTGCAGCCCAGCTGTTGGGGACATGGGGGTCTGGGGACACAGGGCCCTGGCTGGGCTGCGTTTGCTCTCCCTAGGAGACTAACTGGGGTTAATGATGGCACTAATGGGACAAACAGGAGGACCTTTGTGTGGAGGAATGCAGCCCACCTGCAGGAGCATCCATCCCCTTCGCAGCCCTGTCCTCCTGCAGCATCGGGGGGATCCCTGTCCCCCCCGCTGTCCCAATCCCATATCCCCGTCCCAATCCCATGTCCCTGTCCCAATCCCATGTCCCTGTCACAGGTGTAGGTGGGGGCCTGGGAGCCAGGCTGTGCGCCCCTCGATGCAGCCTGAGCCGAGGAACCTGGGGGGCCAAAGCCATGGGGCAAAGTGGGTTTCAGCAGAGAACCAGTAGCCCTAGGAGTTGCATAGGATCATGGAATTCTTAAGTTTAGGAAAGACCTCTAAGCTCATCTAGTCCAGCCATGAGCCCAGACCCACTGTGTCTATTAAACCATGTCCCCAAGTGCCACAGCTACACAGTTTTTTAACCTCCCCATGGATGGAGACTCCACCACTACCCTAGGCAGCCCCTGCCAGGGCTTCACCACTCAGTATAAAATTGTTCCTTGTATCCAATCTGAAACTTCCCTGGTGCAACTTGAGGCCATCCCCTCTCATCCCGTCACTTGTCACCAGGGAGAAGAGACCAACACTCGCTTCACCACAACCTCCTTTCCAGAAGCTGCAGAAAGCAACGAAATTTCCCCTCAGCCTCCTCCAGACTAAACACCCCCAGCTGCTTTTTACAGCCCCTGGGCTCCAGCCCTTTCCCCAGCTCTGTTCCCTTCTCTGGACTCTCTCCAGCCCCTCAGTGTCTTTCTTGTAGTGAGAAGCCCAGAGCTGAACCCAGGATTCAAGGTGGGGCCCCAGTAGCACTGAGTCCAGGGGGACGATCCCTCCCCTGCTCCTGCTGCCCACACCACGGTTGATCCAGAAGCAGATGCTGTTGGTTTTCTTGGTGACCTGAGCACGCTGCAGCATCCTTCCGCAGCACTGCCAGGTCCTGGGTTGCAGCAATAACTCTGCAGCAGGAGAACCAGACCAAAATTAACCTTTTTTTAAAAAAAGAAAACGAACAAATAACCAATTGGCTTCCTGAGGATTAAAAGGTATTTGCTGCTGAGTGCTCAACATGAATGAAATACTGTGAGAACCCTACAGACTCTGGATGATGGGTAACAGCAAGTTATTTTGCTCTTATTCCCCAGTCACAGAGTAGCAGGGCTGGTGAAGGTGGGTGTGTTGGCACAGTGCACTTGGACCCCGTGTTTGCTGTTTGATTTAATGCCATGTGACCTAACAGAAAAAACAGCGTTATTCAATACCCGCTAGTGCACCACATCAAAAGAGCAGGATTAGAAAAGCCTAATAGAATTTACAGGGAACAGGGAAGTCCCCATGAGTGAGGCCCAAATGGCACAAGCTCTCAAGAGGCTCAGCTTCACAGAATCACAGAATCAC
>WAAB01023036.1:34343-47825 GCA_013389865.1 Piaya cayana
GAAAGGGTCATTAGGCATTGGAATATGCTGCCCAGGGAGGGGGTTGATTCGCCTTCCCTGGAGGTGTTTAAGGCATGAGTAGATGAGGTCCTGAGGGACATGGTTTAGTGTTTGATGGGAATGGTTGGACTCGATGATCCGATGGGTCTCTTCCAACCCGGTGATTCTGTGATTCTGTGATTCTGTAAACCCCTGCCCTGCTTGTGGTTGTTTTTGTTAATTATTAGGGTCATCTTATGATTTTTAGGGCCTAATATATGATTGCACGTTAGTTGGTACAATAACCCCAGTGGAGCAGGGAGTTGTACCACAGATCTCCGTGCTGGTTGTTGGCTGGTCTGGTGGTCCAGGCTGGTGACAGCTACAAGGCTGGTGATAAAATGAACAAGATCCCAGCAGGGCTGTAGGTGTGCTGGCAGTTGTACAGGGTGCAGCAGCACGTGGGGGCAGATGATTCTCCTGAGCACATGGAGATACCCAGTACTTGCCCTGACTCTGGTATGAATCCGGAGTTTAGCGTTTTCATCACATTCAAAATACCCTTTTTTTGCCTTTTCTACTCTGCTTTCATCACTGGTTCAAAGAGAAAATAAAATTGGATGGAGAACAGCCCTGCCAAGAAGGACCTGGTAGTGCTGGGGGATGAGAAGCTGGACATGAGGCAGCAATGTGTGCTGGCAGCCCAGAAATCCAAGCATCTCCTGGGCTGCATCCCCAGTAACGTGGCCAGAGGATCCCGCCCCTCTGTTCCACCCTGTGGAGAGACCACCTGGATCCCCATGTCCAGCTCTGGAGCCTTCAGCTCAGGGATGACACAGACCTGTTGAGGTGGGTCCAGATAGGGCAAGGAGATTATATGAGGGCTGAACCACCACACGTGTGAGGACAGGCTGAGAAAGTTGGGGTTGTTCAGTCTGGAAAAGAGAAGGCTCCAGAGAGAACTTAGAGCAGCTTCCAGACCTGAAAGGGGCTCCAGGAAAGCTGGGGAGGGGCTTTTGATCAGCAAGTGCCAGAACAGGATGAGGGGGAACAGCTTTAAGCTGCAAGATGGGAGATTTTGATGAGACCTTAGGAAGAAATGTTTTCCTGTGAGGGTGGGCAGCCCCTGGCCCAGGTTGCCCAGAGCAGTGGTGGCTGCCCCATCCCTGGAGATGTTCAGGGCCTGGTTGGATGAGGCTTTGAGCAATCAGATCCAGTGGGAGGTGTCCCTGCCCATGACAGGGGGTAGGACTGGATGGGCTTTGGGGTCCCTTCCAACCCAAACCATTCTATGATCCATGAGAAGATGATCATAAGAATGGGAAAATAAAAAGCTCCCCAGTGAGCTCCCTGATGAGCTGTGCCCCAGCGTACTGAGAAGAAAGAGAATTCATAAGTGGGCCACGGAGTAAGAACACCCCACTGGATCCAGCTGTGCCATCGCTTTTAACTCCCTGCATCTTTCTGCACTAAATCCAGCTCAGGGCAGCTCTAGCCCTCTGTGTGGGTTTTAGAGTCAAGAAGAAAATGTGAAATAACACCTCACAATCCTCTCCTATTCCTCTTTTCACCACAGGTTCATTAAGGGCAGCCTGCATTGCATCAGCCCCAGCTCAGGATGCTCTGACTGCAGTGGGGTAAGGACTCAGACGACACTTTTACTCTGGGTGGTTTCCAGGCTCTCCTGATCGAGTGGGAAGGGCATGAGAGGGAACAGCAAGAGAGTCTTTGGATTTTCTGCCTGCTCCTGGAGCCCAGCATGAGACAGCACCTTTTGCAGACAGCTCCCACAGTGCAACGTGCCGTCCTTCATGGCCTGCATGACCGCACCGGTCTGGCTGCCGCCTTCACACCTCGCTGCCATCTCCTGCACCTCAGGCTGCAGCACCGCATTGCTGAGCCTCATGAGGAGCTGCTGGCACGCGGTACGGCGCTGCTGTCCCACTCTGTCCCAAACCCAGGGCCAACCCATGCGCAGTCCAACCGCCTGTTGCCCACCCTCCTCCTAGAAGCCTCAATCCAGCCCTCGACCCCTGGTACCATTGCTGCAACAGGGCTTCCTAATCACTCTCTGCCTCGTCACAGGGACAACGATGAGATATACGATGACGTGGAGCCCGTTGGGCTGCTCAAGAGTGGCCAAGGCTTTCTGCTGCCCCCCACATCCCAGCCACCAGCACATCTCCACTCCAGAGGAGGTGGGTACTGGAGGGGCTGGGGTGCAGGGTGGGGTGAGCCCTGCAGCTCAGAGAGCTCCAAGGCCCTGACGAGCTACAGGCAGCAGCAGAGCCCACGCTGAGCCCACTGATCCCATGCACAGGAGAGTGATGGGTTTCTCTGCTGCCCTGTACATGGATATAGGCAACCCTGATGCTCCTGGCACGCAGGGGGCAAAGTCAGGGTTTTGCCACCAGAGGAGAAAGCTCTTGCTGCTGTTTGAGTCTTGCACCCTGTCTCAGCGGAGGTGTACACCTCGCAGCAGCCTCACAGCAGCACCTCTCCTGGGGTTTGGTTTTGCAGGTGGAGACACTGGTCAAGCCTCCAACAGGGCTGTGCTGCTGGCAGCTGCGCACAGGTAATGGGGGCTTTTGCTCTTTCTAAGGGTCCCCAAATGGCCAAGGCTCCTGCTTGCTTTGGCAAGGCTCATGGTTTAATGATCTCTGGAGGGCTTATGAACAGTTGGACTTGATGATCCTATGGGTCTCTTCCAACCTGGTGATTCTATGATTCTGTGACAGAAAAGTCCATGTTGAAGAGCACAAGCAGCAGGCTTTAACCTGGCCCAGGAGCCCAACAGCCCCGGAGGGAGGGGGCAGAGCAGGACAGAGGCAGAGGCAGAGAGGACAGGGCAGCAGCAGGGCTGGGAGAAGGGGAAGGGAGGGAGCAGAGATTGGGGTCACCTGAGCTTTCCCATGACTTGCAACAACTCTGCAGAGAAGCCCCAGTCTCCCACAAGGTGAAGCCAATGACATTCAAGGAATGCAAGAAGGAAGAGAAGGCAGACAGAGATTTTCAGAAGAAATTCAAGGTGAGCAGCAAAAAGCTATTATTTTTCCCTCTCAGCTCCCTCTCTCCTCCCAGGAATGGAGTAACGAGAAGAGGTTGGGGGAGAGGGGAGAGCAGAGAGGAGCTGTGCCCCACAGAGACCGGCAATACCCGAGTCACTCCTGCCCTGTTCCCCACTGAAACATGCCTGATCAGACCAGTCCCACAGAGCAGCTGGGGTGAGAGGCATCTGCTTTCCCCAAGAAGGGAGGGTGGTCGGAGCTGCCTGGCTCATGCTCCCCCAGGGCAGAGGCCGAGTTACAGCCTGCTTGTGTTTCAGTTTGAAGGAAGCATCAATGTCCTGACTCGGATGATGGTTGACCCCGCAGCAACAGAGAAGAGGGGTGGAGGGAAGAACCTGCCACTGAGACGAGGAGAAATTCTCGATGTCATTCAGTTTACAAACCAAGAGCAAATCCTCTGCCGAAACAGCCAAAGGAGGTGTAAGTCGGGGGGGCTGCGGTGTTGCTGCAGCAGGGATCACAGCACACAAAGGTGTGGGAACAAGTTTCCTTGTGTGCACACCCCCTGATAGTCAGCAGGAGACAACACCTTGCTGTTAGACACATCCGACGTACCCTGACTCTTGATGAGGCTGCACCTCGAATGCTGTGTTCAATTCTGGACCCCTTGCTATAAGACATTGAGGTCCTGGAACATGTCCAGAGAAGAGCAACAAAGCTGGTGATGGGGCTGGAGAACGAGTCTTATGAGGAGCAGCTGAGGGAGCTGGGGGTGTTTAGCCTTGAGGAGGCTGAGGGGAGACCTTATTGCTTTCTACAACTTCCTAAAAGGAGGTTGTGGAGATGTGGGTGTTGGTCTCTTCTCCGCAAGAGGGAATAGCCTCAAGCTGCACCAGGGGAGGTTTAGATTGGGCATTAGGAAAAATTTCTTCACAGAAAGTGTTGTCAAGCACCGGCAGAGGCTGCCCAGGGAGGCGGTTGAGTCCCCATCCCTGGAGGTGTTTAAAAGGCAGATACCTGAGGTGCTTAGGGATCTGATTTAGTGGTGGATAAGGGACAGTTGGACTTGATGATCTCAAAGGTCTTTTCCAACCTAATGATGATTCAAACTCACACTTCCCTTTGCACAAACATCCTCCTTTTTCTCCCGCTCAGCTCCAGAATTTCTGCTGTCATCTGGGCTTGTTATCTCCCTCTGCTAAAGCCTTCACTGTTCTCACAGCCTCTTGGCCACCAGCCCGGCATGTCAGGCTTTGCTGTAGGCACAGAGTCCACAAGCCGTGTTTGCACTGAAGGACCCTCAGCTGAAATGGGCTGCACATCCCACAGGCAGAGAGATGGGAGCAGTCTCTTCCCAGGCAGCGACAGGCCAGCCTGGCTGGCTCATGTGCTGCATTGCCCTGAGCAGGTTCCTCCCAAGCATCCAGCTCAGCTTCCCAGAACTGGGCTCCTTCTTGTCCCCAGATTTCCATGGGGATGGGAGATGTTGCCACGTGTCCTGGGCAGGGGCAGGTGCTGGGGTGAGAATCTGGCCGGCCCCAGCCCCCAGCACATCCTGATGTGGTTTCCCTTGCTCTGTTGCAGATGGGTACGTGCCCCGGGCTGTGATGCTACACCTGTGAGTACCTTGTTCCCAGCCCCTTCCTCCCCACTCCACGAGCTTGAGAAATCACCCAGCTGGTGCCCAGCACCAAGCCAGCCCTGGACATTAGATGCCAGCTCAAACCTATCCGCCCCGGGCAGTGACCATGACACGGGCTTGTTACCCTGGAGCCGTCTGCCATCCCTGGTGGCACGAGAGGTTCTGGCACTGAGAGCAATTTCCTGGGGCACTGCGAGCCCTCCCCAAGCCCTGGTCCCTCATGTAGGACCTGCCCACAAGCTGTTCAGATGCTGACAGTGGCACAGCAGGATGGGCCAGTGCTGCCCCTCCACACAGCTGTTTGCAGCTCTCGGTAGCCCGGGATGGGGCCACCAGCCACGTGCAATGTAAGAGGGGCCAGAGTTGTGCTTATCCCATGCCAAATGTTCCCATCCCTGCGGGGAGAGCACAAGGCTGGGAGGAGGCAAATGGGGCTGTGTGGAGGACTGAAGAACCTGCGGACCTGGCAGGAGAGATGGGACAGACACTGGAGCAGGAGCCAGTCCTTGCCTCAGTGTCAAGAGGTGGTGAGGACAGAGCAGACTGCTCACAGCACCCATCTTTTTCCTTGCAGGGACACTGACATCTATGATGACGTTGAGATTTACGGTAGGTGCAGAGGGAACTGCTCCCGTTGCCACTGTGTCCAGTGCTGGGTGATGCTCCCTGGCACAGGCAGGCAGCAGTGATCCCCACACCTGCACCAGGGCATCCCCTCCTGCCTCCCTCAGTGTTCCCCACATTTCCTCACTCCTCTCCCTCTCTGTGATTCCTCTTCCTCTCTCTGGAACATCCCTTCCTTCCCCTCAGTTCTCCACAAGTCCTCATTGGTCCTCTGTTCCCAGTTATTTGGACTTCCCCACATCCTTTCTCTTCTCATCTTGCTCCCTCCACTTGCTGCCAGCCCCAGGGACCCTCAGATGTCCTTTGAGAAGTCCCTGATCCCTCAGACAACTCGGGATGCCCTTTCCTCAGCAACTGCTCACTCCTAGCATGGAAACTCCATCCCTTGGCTTGCAGATGGCTCTGAAGATAGAGCTGAGCAGACACAACTCTATTTCAGCTGTGCCAATGAGCAAACATTTTATCTAACTCTGCTGGACAGGTTGAGCGATCCATGCTGAAGCTGAAGGCACAAGATGGCACCAGCAGAGACCTCCTGAATGCCAGAACATGACAAGCACTGCCTGCCATGCTCCCGCTTTGGAAGGAGCTCTGCCTCCTCCAACAGAGCCTGCAAACCCTCTGTGTCCCTGCTGTGGGGCTGCGGGATCCTGTCCAACGAGGGCAGCCAGTCCAGAGATCCTCAGGTCGAGCCTTTATCGTGGCTTTCTTTTGTCTGTGTAAAACATGGCAATGGTTTGAGAGGGTTTTGTGGTCTTCTTCAGGGTGGGGGGTAAAATCTGGGCAAGTGACGTTTTAATTCAGAGAGGTTTTAATATTTCCCCATTCCCAGAGCATCCTCAGCCTAGGAACTAAACCTGCCCACCTCACCTCCCAGCTGCCTTCTGCACTGCTCTCCTGCCCCGGTGAGGCTCCTGGCCTGATCCAGAGTCTAAGAGGCCACAGAAATCCTCTAAAACATTGTGATCAGCAATGATTATTGACCTGGCTCCCCAGCAGCATCGTGCGGCCTCGGGGCAGCTTCCCTGCAGAGCCGGCTGATCTGTTGTGTTGATTCCTGTGGGCACATCCAGCATCACCCATCAGAGCCCTGGCTTTGTGCATCTGCCATGGGAAGTTCTCCCCTTACCGGAGAACATCTCCCTTTGCCAGCTTTGCCCTCAGGAAGCCCTTAGAGATGTGGGGTGGGATGCGCTCGCAGCTGGTGGGAGCACAGACACTGCGGCAGCCTCCAGAGGCAGGACTTGGATCCTTCTGGGTCACAAACTGTGACTGCATGGGAGATTGGGGGCTGCATCCCTGCTCTCAGCCTGTAGCCCGTGGCCCCAATCCCGGGGGCAGAGGGTTAACCAGGAGGTTCGGCACCGCGCCAGCGGGATGCCAAGCCCAGATTAAGCAGTTGAAGACGTCACTTTCCATTACGGGAAAGGCTCCCAAAGAGCCCCAAAGCTTTTGGTCCCGGGGATTAGCCACCGGCACACTCGGCTCCCAGCAGAGGACTGGGATCCAGCGGCGCGGTGGTGCCCGGGGCGATGAACAGGGCAGGGAGCAGCTCCGAGGGGCATCGCCTGGCCAGCTGAGGATGGCCATGTGGGAGCGGGTCAGGAGAGCTTTGCGGAACTCGCTGTCCACCAGCTGCCTGCACATCTGGAAGTGGGTACAGACTTTCTGGCACAAAAATGGCCTCTTGACCCTGTCGATGCTGTCGGTTGCCACCGGGTGCCTCCTGGGGTTCCTGCTGCGGGCGCTGGAGCTGACGGAGCTGGTAAGCCTGGCCGGGATGGAGATGGGGATGGGATCCAGGGGGATGGAGTGGGGCAACTGGAGCAACCAGCCCTGCTGCTGCCAAGACATCATCATCAAGGGCCCCAGGTGAGCACAGCCCCAACAGCAAAGGCTCCTGCCCAAGGAAACCACCTTGCGTAGCTGGTTTCTGCCTGAGGCTTTTCTTCTTTGATCAAAAAGCTGTCAACAAATGCCAAAGCTGCTAGACAAATCCTGCCTCCCTCCACTGGGAGCGAAGGGCTCCAGGATGGAGTTGCAGGAGCCTCTAGGTGGGATGGGGATGGGAAAGCGGGGAATGGGTGTTTAGCTGCTGGATGCTCAGTAATAGGATCCCCCAACTCCAACAGCAGCGCTGGGGTCTGAGAGAGGAGTTCCTCCTGTTGCTCTCCCTAGCTGTGCGATGCTCAACCAGAGCCCATTCGCTCTCTGGAGAAGGCCCAGTAAAAGTAAATCCAGGGTTGGTGAGGAGCCCAAGAGCCTTCCAGGGGACCCTTCCTCCAAGGAGCCTTGGAGATAAACATGTTGGAGAAAATGCACTGAACAAACGTGTTTGCTCAGCGCTTTCCCGGAGCATTGCACTACGGAATGTCACCACACTAGAAGCCACGTGGCTTTAGTGGCATCAGGTGTCTTGGCCGTGGCTCAGCTCTGATCTCTGGCCAGGCTGGCTGAGTGCAGGAGGGAGGATGCTGCTTTGGAGAGCTGGAACATCCCCATGTCACCCAATGGATTATGCAGTCCTGTCACTTCAATTATGCCCTCCAGCATCACCCGCTGCTGCGGGGATGATCTTGTTACTTAATTGAAGCTGGTGTAATCTCCCCAGCAGCCTCCCACACTGTACTTGGGGCCAGCAGAGCTTGGGGCTCCTGCTCCTCATCCTGCCATGCACCGAGTTCATCCATCCTCTGCCCAGGTCCTATCCTGCCCTGCTGCCACAGCCCTGCTTGCGGTCCCCAGCAGCAGATGAGGGGCTGGAGAAGCAGCCAGTCTCTGTTTTCCTCCCCGTGATGGGACAGTGTCACCTACTGAGAAACCCGCTGACAAAAGAGATTCTGGTCACATGTTATTACTCCTTGGACCTGGCTGGACTCATTGCGGCTCCGCTCTATGTGAGCTCCCCAGGAAAACCAGGCAAAGCAGCCAAGTCACAGGGCTGGGTTAGCGCAAGGACAGCAGCGTAGAGCATTTATTTTAACAGCTTGGCCTGGTGTCCCTCCTGGTGCTGGGTACTGTGGAGTAACCAAAAGTACCTGCCTGGCTTGGGGCCATCTCAGATCCATCCTTGACACCTCTACAGCAGCACTGGGAGAGACTGGGGGCAGGAAGGGAGGGAGGCAAAGAGGATGGATGTATTGATGGGGTGAGGGATGGATGGAGGCATGGAAGGAACTCAACAGCCAAGATTATGGATGGATGGATAGATGAAGGGATGGATGGATAGTGGTGATGGGATCATGCATAGAGGTGAGGATAGAAGGATGGTAGATGAATGGATGGTGGGTGGAAGTAAGGATGGATGCATAGTGGATGAATGGATGGTGATGAATGGCTGGTGGGTGGATGGAGGGATGCTGGCCAGGTGGCTGCTGGTCTCACAGACCCTTCACTCTTCTTGTGGTCATGGCTATAGGATCTGGGCTTTGGAGGTCCCTCTCCAGGCAGTCCTACCCCACGTCCTCACGCAGAATTTAGGGGTTGGGCAGATGCTATGGGGTGGAAACCTCCTTTAGTTCACCAAAAAGCCGCATCACAGGTGGGACGCACACCTGGACTCTCCTTGGGCTCAGTATGGCCATCGGCAGCCACAAGGAATTTCCACCTTTTGCTGCCGGCACCAGGCAGCACCCAGCACCCTCAGGGCATGTTTGCACATGCAGTCAAGCCTCTGCTCCCCAATAACAAGTGCAACAATATTTGAAAGGAGCCAGCGATGGGGCCCTGGGGACCATTCACCAAAGGGCAATGGACCCAAGGATATTTTTGAATGGGACCAAACACAAACCCCTCTCCAGTTCCCAGGCGGGTTTCCTATGTGGCCAGTATTTCCCATCCCTGACCCAGTTCCTGGTAAAGGATGGCCAAGTTAATCACATCTCCCAGTGCTTCAGGGAATGGCTGCTAGCTCAGAACCAAGCTCAGAGCTGGGTCTGTTTGGGAAAAAGGAAAATTTATCAAGTTTGAGCCATTAATCCAACCCACAATAAGCATCTCCTCAGTTCTTACCTGACACAATGGCTCTGCTCTATGTGCAGGAGAAGCAGTATTTTTCTTTTCCTGGAGAGCTCCTCATGAGGATGTTGAAGATGCTGATCCTGCCCTTGATCACCTCCAGGTGAGACATCATCTTCTGTTTCTAATTTACCAGCTAAGGTCTGGAGAACAGCTCCTAGGGTCTGGAGAACAGGTTCTGTGAGGAACAGCTGAAGGAGATGGGGTTGTTTAGCCTGGAGAAGAGGCTCTCTACAATTACCTGAAAGGAGGGGGTAGCAAGGTGGGTACTGATCTCTTCTCCCAAGTAACAACTCATAGGAGGAGAGAAAACGGCCTCCAGTTGCACCAGGGGAGGCTCAGATTGGATAGCAGGAAAAAATTCTTCACTGAAAGAGTGAAGAGGCTGCCCAGGGCAGTGGTGGGGTCTCCATCCCTGGAATTTTAAAAAAATCATGGCACTTTGGGATAAGGTTTAGTGGGAACGCTGGGGCTGGGCTGGATGAGCTTAGAGGTCTTGTCCAACCTTAATGATTCTATGGCATCTGCATCACGGTGAGGGGATCACCTCAAAACTGCCTGGAGTGTGAACAAGCCCAGCCCCAAGCAGCCAGCAACCAAGCACCGTCCCCTGGCTCCGTGTCCATCCAGCCCTATTTCCCAGCAATGCTCTGCACCAGCATCTTGGTGAACACCTGCAGCCAGGTCAGATACCTGTGCTGGCCAGGGTGTTTTCCTTCCTTTTGGGCTCAGCCAGCTGGCGATGTGGGACCCTCCATGAGTGGTTGCTGATGGGCAAATGTTAAACTCAAAGCAGATTTCCTTATTTTGTGGGTTTTGAGAAAGTCCAGGTAGAAACAACAAGCATCTCTCAACCTTGTATCTATGTCTGCAAATCCCACTTCCACTGGCTCATCCAGCCCTAGAAATAAGAAACAGAGCTGACAGAGTCACACTCGATGTAAGCAAAGCCTTGAAAAGCTGAGATATTTTAAACAATTGCTGGCATGCGCTCTTTAGAAATACCCAAGAATCCACTTGGTTCCCTTCAGGACGTCCCTTCTCTATTGTTTTCCAGAGTTTGCTTGCTGTCCCACTTGCCTTCGGTTCATTTTTGGGAGCAGTGTGGTCTCTATCCTGGCCACACTTGGCCTTTCAAGTATCAGCCCTTGTGGAACCGCTTTCTTCTCCCCTCCAGTATTTCCCACCCCTCCCTGATGCTGCCTGGGTTCTCCCTGGCTCCGGAGGTGCTCCCAGCCCTCCTCGCAGCTCAGGGATGCTCGGCAACCCCAGATGAACACTCTCCCGCCTGTGGGCGCAAGGTCTGCCTGGGGCTCATGGGGTTTTTCTTGCATGTTGAACTGCACCAGACTCTTTTCTAATTTAATCACTGAATGATGGCCTGGTAGTGTCTTCTCTCTCTGTGCTGTCCCAGAGGGGACCTGGTGTGCCTGGGGATGGGTTTGTCCAGGCTGGTGCTCAGCTCTGGAGCTCCCCAAGCCTCATATGGAAAGCTTCACCCACCTCCATATCTTTGGTTGCCCAGAGTCTCTCTCCCCCTGGACACGTGGCTGCTGGAGAGGATTTGTGGGTTGGCCATCTGTCCCTAGGGTGGGGTTCATCCTCACAGCCTCTGTCTCCATCACATCCCACCTGGGGGCTGTCGGGCGCTGCTGAACACACTGACTCGTGGATATAGGTTGTGCTGGTCCCCGAGGGAGCCAGAGCAGTGAAACCCAGTGGCCAGGAGCTTGGTGTGGGTCCACGAGCACTCAGGGTTTGCTGCAGCCCCCAAAACACTCCTGACAGCCCCAGTGCGGGCACTGGCCAGCTCTCCCTGCGGGTGCAGCCTGCAATTCCCTCTCTATTTTTAGTACAGTTTTGTTTAAAAGTAGCTTATGGGCTGCTTCTTAAGCAAGCTTACCTGCGCTGGAGGTCTGACCCAGCAGCTCTCTCCGTGGGGAGTGGGGTCCGTCCCCAGCAGGATTTTATAAACCTCACTAATACCTCTGTTGCCAGTGACTCGCAGCAGCAGTACAAGGTGGTGGAGATTTAAGAGACTGCTATCACAAATTAAAAAAAAAAAAAAAAGAATCAGTGTTGGTTATTCACCACCAGAACACACTGAGAATATTTATTTCTTATCCAATGAAGAAATCAGAAAACATGGCCAGACCTTGAGACAGGGCTCAGAGAGGACCACCTTACCCTTCACAGCTCAGTCTGCACTGCCAGTAGCCCATCCTGGGATCATGTAGGAACATGAATGTGCAAGAGCTCGGGATGCCCTTAAGCATTAGTTAAATAAATATCTATGGAAAAGTCTCCCACTGTGGGGATTTTGTCCATCAGGTGCATCCCGTGCACTTCTGGGAGCGGGCACTGACCACAATCTTTTCAGTCTCATGTCCGGACTGGCCACCATGGACTCCAAGGCGTGCGGGAAGATGGGGGTGATCACCATCACCTACTACCTCTGGACAACCTTCATGGCAGTGACCATCGGGATCATCCTCGTGGTCAGCATCCACCCTGGTGCAGCCGCCCAGAAGGACGACTACTCTGTAGGGAAAGTGGTGCTCAGCTCAGCTGATGCGTTACTGGATTTAATCAGGTTTGTCACAGGGTTCTGGGAGGAGCCACGGTCCTGATGGCATCTCAGAGAAGAGAGGGAAAAGAAGGGGTAGAGCTCCTCAGCAGTGTCACCCAGCAAGCACAGGGCTCTGGGAGAGCAGGCAGGGTGGGTTCAGAGCCCTTGCAGGGATGGGATGGAGATGGGGGAGTCGAAAAGATCTTCCCACAAGGCATTGAGTTCCCAGGAGGTGTTGAGATCAAAAGGGAAACCCGAGAACCACTGGCCACACAGGTACCTCCAAGCCCCATGATGTGGGGCTCATTTCTCCCTGCATGTCCTTGTGGGCACTCTGCCACCCCTCCTGCCCCTGCCAGCGCCACCAGCAAAGGGGACATGGCAGCAGAGAACAGTAAGGTTTAAATTCCCTGCAGTTCCGCAATTCTCCCTCCACAGCCCCAGGTGGGACGTGCTGAGCCCCGCGGGTCCTTGGGCTTTGCAAGGTGAAAATCAGCAGTTGGCCCGGGGCTGGATTAAAACAGGAGGTGAACTGGGAGGGGGTGCAGCACAGATCCAGAGGCTGGGGGAGAATCTCCATTTCTGGAGGCATTTGATTGCCCATACAAGGCTCTGAACACCCCACCTCAGCTTTGCAGGCTACCCTGCTCCAAGCCGGAGGTGCCAGGGCTCCATCCCACCCTCTCGCTTTCCTCACCATCCTGCTCTTCATTCAGATTCCAACTGGTCTTCACCCTCAGCATAAGGCTGTGAGCTGCTGTTGGCTGTGTTGGTTCTCTTGTCCCACCAGAGATGCTCCCCAGGTTGTTCCGTGTCCTCACGACACACTCTAACCCCCGCACCGTTCCTCTCTTTCAGGAACATGTTCCCTTCCAATCTCGTTGAAGCTTCATTCCAGCAGGTGAGTTCACAGCGTGGGTGGCTGGGATGGTGCTCAGCTCCAGATGGGGCTGCTCTGCTCACCCAGGAGCTCCTCCTCAAACAAGCCTGGGCACAAGCCCCTTTCCTTCCCTCTGCCTCCCTCCCCACCCTGCTGATCCCCAGCTGCTCAGTGAGAAGGTGCTGCTGGGGTCACGGGCACCCAGGGCTGCTCCTGCACCACGGCAGCGCGGCTCGTCCCTCAAACCTCGTCCTCGGGCAGTGGATTCTCAGTCACTGAGGATCGGGGAGCAGCAGCACAGGGAAGGAAAGCCTGAAGGAGACGTTGGGGTGGAGGAAGGGGAGAGGCCAAGGAGAGGCAGGTAGGGAGAAAGGGAGAAGGGAAGATGAGTGAACTCACAGTGTTGGGAAAGCACGTGCAAAACCCCCAGAAATAAAGGGATCAGGGGGGGTGAAGGGATGTCTCCTTAGCAAGTTTGCGGACTATACTAAGCTGGGTGGAAGTGTGGATCTGCTGGAGGGTCAGGAGGCTCCGAAGGGATCTGAACACGCTGGATCCATGGGCTGAGACCAATGGGATGAGGTTTAACAAGGCCAAATGGCGGGTCCTGCACTTGGGGCACAACAACCCTGAGCAGCTCCAGACTAGGAGAAGTCTGGCTGGAAACTGCCTGGAGGAGAAGGAACTGGGGGTGGTGGTTGATCAACAGCCAGCAGTGGCCCAGGTGGCCAAGGCCAATGGCATCTTGGCTTGGATCAGAAAC
>WAAB01023036.1:50788-63550 GCA_013389865.1 Piaya cayana
GAAGTTTTTTACGGAAAGGGTCATTAGGCATTGGAATATGCTGCCCAGGGAAGTGGTTGATTCGCCTTCCCTGGAGGTGTTTAAGGCACGAGTGGACGAGGTCCTGAGGGACATGGTTTAGTGTTTGATGGCAATGGTTGGACTCGATGATCTGATGGGTCTCTTCCAACCCGGTGATTCTATGATTCTATGATTTAAGTGTGTTGAGCCTGGTCTTATACCCAAAAGCCCTGGCAAAGATTGCTTTGTCTCATCTGGTTTCTGAGCAAACCAAGAGACCCAACTACCTGCCAAGGCTCTCTAGAAGTCTCAGCCCTGAAATGGGATGAGAGGGACAAGGGAAGATCCTGACTATATGGCTCTTTTCCAAGCTAAAGCAGACACTTGCACAGCTCTTAGAAAGTCATTTTAGTCAATGAGACCACACTGAAGTCCATGCACCAGCTGGGAAGCTCAATGGGCAGATACTCAAAGGACTCATTTTCCAGCTGCTCAGGAGCCAGCGCAGCCCATCCATGAGGGAACTGGGATCCCACAGCTCATGGAGACTGGGACAACCTGAGCACTGCCACAGTTCAACCAAGCAGAAGACGTGAGGGCAGAGACGCAGCCCTCATCACATCCTTAGCTCAACTGAACTGCACCAAGCTTTGTCCTTTAAAAAAAGGAATCAATTTTTGTTTCAGAGCTATGTTAATCTTGTATTACCAAACAGCAAAAAGCCACCTCCGGAGCTGACTCTCCTAGGAGTGACAAGTATATCAGTGACCCATGCAAGGAAAAGTCCATATCCTGGGCTTGGGTTTGTTGAGTTCCTTTGAGAAAAGGTCAGATGCTTTGTATTCCCTTGGAGCAGAGAACCATCACAACCCATAAAAGCACGTGGAGATGGGTATTAAGCCTGACCTGCTGTCAGTTTGCCCAGTGAAGCCCATTCGGAGTCCACCAGAGTTTCAGGACATTTGGCAGGACCCTCCCTGCTCCCACCCTGCTGAGTAACATAAATCCATGTGCTTGGTTGCAGGACTTCTCTTGGGAAAAATGGGCGAGCGAGGAACCCCGCTGGTTAACGTGTGCCAGTGCCTGAACGAAGCCGTTATGAAGATTGTCTCGATGGCAGTTTGGTAAATCTGGTTTGATTGATTCAGTTATTTTCTCGCCTGCCCCCAGTGGTAACGCCAGTTGTGCCTCTACCATCATCCCCAGTGAACACTGGATTTCCGTACGGCTGTGCCACATGGCACCAAATCCTGTCAAGATGTCGTGTAGGGCTCCAGCGATTGCTGCATCCTCAGAAAGAATTCCTTCTGCTTATTCCTTGCAGGTACTTCCCCTTTGGCATCGTATTTCTCATCGCTGGAAAGATCCTGGAGATGGAAGACCCATCAGTTATCGGGCAGAAGCTGGGGCTCTATGCCATCACAGTGGTGTCAGGGCTCGTCATCCACGGGCTCGTTCTCTTGCCTCTGCTTTTCGTGCTCATCACCAAGAAAAACCCCTTTGCTTTCATCCAGGGGATCCTGCAAGCCTTGCTGATTGCCTTGGCAACATCCTCCAGGTACAAAATCAGGGCTGAAAGATGCTGACACGGCTGAGATGGTGTCTGGTGGAGGAAGATGGTGTGTACGGCCGGGCGAGCTGTGGGAGAACAGGAATAAATCAGACAAAGAGAAATTACACCCCAGCACTGTTTGACATGAGATGGCTTCCACCTTTGGGAGGAAGCAGTGTGCTTGGTGCTGCCCTGGTCCCAGCGGGAAGAGCCTTGGAGAGTTTGCGGTCCCAACCAGCTCGAGTTGCTTTGCTGCTCACCCACCCTCTCCTGTTTTTTTTCCAGGGCAGAGCAGCAATGTCTGTGTGTCTGTCTGTGTCTGTGTGTTTCTCATTGCGGCAGTCAGCTCTCTTTGAAAGAGTTCAAACCACGTCATTGTGGGGGCCGTAGAAAACAGTGTAGGGTTATGGCTCTGGGTCTTAGCTGAAAACATCAAAGACTCTCCTGAACACTTTCCTGAACATCTTAAATGAGCTCCTGGGCACCTGAAGGTCCTCCAAAGAAAAGCGTTATCTACTTTGATAAGATTTCATAATTTTAGATTACTTTTATCTATTTAATTTACATTGAAAAACATCCTTCATCAAAATGAAGGAACTTTACATCAGAAGCCACTGTCCTGCTGGGGGACAGGCAAATTAAAACATTT
Source organism: Piaya cayana (assembly GCA_013389865.1). Classification (NCBI taxonomy): domain Eukaryota; kingdom Metazoa; phylum Chordata; class Aves; order Cuculiformes; family Coccyzidae; genus Piaya; species Piaya cayana. Next base: position 52,990 of record WAAB01023036.1, read on the forward strand.
TCTTGGAAACCATTTGACCAGGTGAAAGGTTTTCCTGGCCTCTCAAATGTTTCTTCTTTACATAACCCCCATCAAACCATCCAGGATTGTCCTTCACTGCCACAGCACCCACTGATGCAGGGCTCATCTGCTACTCCAAACTACTTCATCTTCTCTTGACACTGGGTTTTCTAGCTCTGTCCCCATCAGGCTTTCTCCCTCCTCTCTGCTCTAGAGCTGTAGAATCATGGAATTATAGAATGGTTTGAGTTAGAAGGGACATCAAAGCTCATCCAGTTCCACCATTCTGTCATGGGCAGAGACATCTCCCACTAGATCCAGTTGCTCCAAGCCCCATCCAGCCTGGCCTTGAACCCCTCTAGGGATGGGGCAGCCACTACTTCCCTGGGCAGCCTGGGCCAGGGCCTCCCCACCCTCACAGGAGAACATTCCTTCCTAAAATATCATCCCAATCTCCCCTCTTGCAGTTTAAAACCATTCCCCCTTGTCCTAACCCTGCATTACCTGATCAAAAGCCTCAGCTTCCCTGGAGCCCCTTCCAGTACTGAAACTGCTCTAAGGTCTCCCTGGAGCCTTTCCTTCTCCAGGCTGAACAAGTCCAACTCTCTCAGCCTGCCCTTGTATGGGAGGTGCTCCAGCCCTTGGATCATCTTCGTGGCCTCCTCTGGACCAGTTGCAACAGTTCCGTGTCCTTCCTATGCTGGGGATCCCAGATCTGGACACAGGGCTCCAGGTGGGGTCTCACAAGCGATGAGCAGAGTGGAAGAATCCCCTCCCTCACCCTGCTGGCTCAGCAAGGCAGAGTGGTGACACAGAGGACAGGAGCTCCTTGTCCAGCCCTGCGGTCTCTGTCAGGGTCTGGGATCGCCGTGTGATGGATGCGCTGCAGCCAATTCCTTTCAGAAACGCAGTCCCTGCCTCCAGGAGCCCATCACAATCCATTTCTTTTCTGTGCTCCTTTCCTTTCTTCTTTTCAGTCTTCTTCCTCCACTCCTCACCCCAGCTCCTGCGTGACAGCTCACATCCTTGGGTTGAGAGAGAAACGAGAGGGAGAGGCCAGAGGGTGCAAGCGCTGGGGCAGCTGCTCCTTGCACGTGTGGCAGGGACGAGGTGATCGAGGAGCCACGGGGTCTGCCTGGACCCTGGCACCGCCGGTGCTGGTGGACACTGCCCCAACGCCAACGTTGGAGGTGCTGCAGGATTAATGTGGGGACCAACGATGCACAAAGCTGGAACCATCACACAGAGCAGCTCTCAGAGGGTGGTTTACCTGGCAGCCAGCAGCTGGCTGACTACTGGGCTGATTCTGTGTCCCCAGGGAGTATGAGCTGAACTTCCACAGCTACAGCATTTTATATCCTATTGCGGCCCCACCTACCTCCAAGAGGACTTGTATTTAGAATCATAGAATCACCAGGTTGGAAAAGACCCACCGGATCATCAAGTCCAACCATTCCCATCAATCACTAAACCATGTCCCTCAGCACCTTGTCCACCCATCCCTTACACCCTTCCAGGGAAGGTGACTCAACCCCCTCCCTGGGCAGCCTCTGCCAGTGCACAATGACCCTCTCTGTGAAAATTTTTTTCCTAATACCCAGCCTGACCCTCCCCTGGCAGAGCTTGAGGCCATTCCCTCTTGTCCTGTCCCGTCACTTGGAACTGTCACTTTCTCTACTATTATATTGATTCCTATTTATAAAGCTCAACAGCAGAGAGAATCACTGCTCATTTCTTCTTCTGCAGCTCAGCAACCTTGCCCATCACCCTGAAGTGTCTCCTGGAAAACAACGGAATCGACAGACGCGTGGCACGATTTGTCCTCCCCGTCGGTGCCACCATCAACATGGATGGGACGGCTCTGTATGAAGCAGTCGCCGCTATCTTTATCGCCCAGGTCAACGAATACGAGTTGGATTTTGGACAAATTATAACGATAAGGTAAATGTTTCTTTGCAGCAGATAATGATTTCTCTCTGTTCATAGGCATTCTGACAACCTGTCACACGGGTTCTCGCCGCTGCCCGGGGGAGGTTTGCTGGCAGCTGAGGAGCAGGGCGAGGGGCAGAGGGTCCCAGTCCCTGTGTTGTGGCCAGGGAGAGCTCGGGCTCCGCACCCGCAGGATGGGAGCAGAGTCACTGCCTTTGCCTGTGGGTAAAGTCAAGCTGTGAACAAACTGCACGGCCAGAGTGGGTCAACCCCTGACTGCGGAGGGATTCTCTTAGCACAGGAGGGTTCGTACAGGTTATCATTTACACCCTTTCAGGAATGGGACATCCTCAAAAAAAGGATGAGCAGCAGGTTGAGGGCGAAGCATCTCCCCCTCTGCTCTGCTGTTGTGAGAGCCCACCTGGAGCCTCAGCACAGGGAGGATGTGGAGCTGTTGGAGAGACTCCAGAGGAGGTCATGGAGATGCTCTGAGGGTTGGAGCTCCTCCCATACAAGGACAGGCTGGGAGAGTTGGGGTTGTTCAGCCTGGAGGAGAGAAGGCTGTGCAGCACTGACAGGGGCTCCAGGAAAGCTGGGGAGAGGTTCCTGGTCAGGGAGTGCAGGGAGAGGACAACAGGGGATGGTTTTGAGTTGCAAGAGGGGAGATTGAGGTGATACTTTAGGAAGAAATATTCTCCTGTGAAGGTGGGGAGGCCCTGGCCCAGGTTGCCCAGAGCAGTGGTGGCTGCCCCGTCCCTGGAGGGGTTCAAGGCCAGGCTGGATGGGGCTTTGAGCAATTGGATCCAGTGGGAGGTGTCCCTGCCTATGGCAGAGGGTGGGACTGGATGAGCTTTGGGATCCCTTCTAACCCAAACCATTCCATGATTCTATGATTTTATAAGCAGAGAAATAAAGCACCTAAGTAGATAAAAATAAGTAGAGGTGCAATATTCAGCAGTTCCATGCAGGAGCTGCCTACACTGGATCGCAGAGGGTGCTGTGCAAGCACAAAGTCAGGAGTCCCCGCTGGAAGCCCAGGACGTGTGCAGGCAGGGGTGTGGAGAGCTTTGTGGAGCAGGAAGGTGGAGGAAGTCAGATCCAATCCAACTCAACCCAATCCAATCCTTCCAAACAGGAATAACTTTTTTTTGTCCATGCAAACTTGCTTTTTCTAAATTATCATCACAGTCCCCAGTAACCAGCAGCCCCCTTCTCTTTGCAGCATAACAGCCACAGCCGCCAGCATAGGGGCAGCCGGGATCCCCCAGTCCGGCCTGGTTACAATGGTCATCGTGCTGACTTCTGTGGGGCTGCCAACCGAGGACATCACACTCATCATCGCCGTCGACTGGGCTCTGTAAGTGTCCTCCAGACACAGCGTTACAGGGGTGCTCAGGGCCAATGCACAGTGATAGACTTGAAGCAGCTCTCATGAAGGCAAACGGTGATCAGGGGAGCACAGAACAAGGCCAGGAGCTGAGTGGGAGAGTCTTGAAGGTGACAGATTATCGGGTGAGAAGAAATGGCCTCAAGTTGCACCAGGGCAGGTTCAGATTGGACATCAGGAAAAATTTCCTCACTGAAAGGATTCTTGGGCACTGGCAGAGGCTTCTAGGGAGGTGGTGGAGACACCAGAAGGATTTAAAAGACCAGTAGATGAGGTGCTCAGGCCTCAAGCTCCACCAGGGAGATTTAGGCTGGACATTAGGAAAAAAATTTTCACAGAAAGGGTCATTGGGCAGTGGCAGAGGCTGCCCAGGGAGGGGTTGAGTCACCTACCCTGGAGGGGTTTAAGGGATGGGTGGACGAGGTGCTGAGGGACATGCATTAGTGTTTGATGGGAATGGTTGGACTCGATGATCCGGTGGGTCTCTTCCAACCTGGTTATTCTATGATTCTATGAGCTTTTTCAGTAGTGGACAGGTACCGTCAGACTCAATGATTTCCAAGGTCTTTTCCAACCAAGTGATTCTATGATTCTACAAAACAGCTCATGATATCCATAGGCAAAGCCTCTTAACAGAGGGACTGAGGCATTTCTGTTCCGAGGTGCCCATCACTGCCCAGCGCCAGCACATGGGAGAACTAGTGGTGGAATTCAGCCACTCTCTCAAGCAGGATCCCCAGTTCGAAACACCAGTTTGTCCTGATCTTTTATCTAAAATCCTATCTGATTGTACCAGCTGGAGGTCTCAAACAAACGGATGTCTCTTTCTGAAAGCACATTTACACTTTTATGAGATGAAAAGCACACTGCTGTCCTCTGTAGTGAGAGGCAGAAAATGAGGAAAGTAGGTGCATAGTCTTGTCTCCATGAAGCATTTACTGTCTAATGCTCCAGGTAACATACTCCCTAGAAATACTTCATGTCCCAGTCTTCTCCAAGCTGTCCACTCTGTGAACACAGCAGCATGAACAGCACAGGAGCCAAGGCAGTGGCAGAGGGTACAGGACTTGCTTTGGTGGAATATTAGTCCTGGAAAAGGAACAGGATTGGTGAGGCAGGGTGAGAGGTATCCAGCTTCACACAAGGAGAAGGTAAAACTAGCCTGAAAGACACAAACAATTACAAGACAGTGATAAAAGGGGTAGAAACATGTTTGTTTGGGGAAAAAAGCATGATCTCTAGTTAAAAAAAAATCAGTCAGAGAAACCAATAACAAATGATAAACCAGTGGAAATTATTTACAATATGGTCTCGTCCAGTTTGCTGTTTCTATTTCCCAAACATGGGCATTTTCATAATTAAGAAACAAAATGCAGAAAGAACCAGATGTCACATCAAAGTGGGAACAGGGTAAAGCACGAGCTGGTTGCACATCAAATCACATCAGTTCTTGAACAGATGTAGCAACCCCTCCTCTTGCATTTAATATGAAACTTCTCTCTTAAACCCATATTTCACCACATCTAAAACATCCTTGGAGCTTCTAAAAGTAAGGATGACATTTTCAAAGGACTGCATCCAACACCAAGGCAGTCTGCCTTCCAATGAGACCATCTTCATCCTGATGGATGAAGACCAGGTGGGTCTGGAGACAAAACCTGATGATTAAATTTGTCCCCGACAACCAGAAGCCAACCCCAGCAGTCTGGGAAAGGCACAGTTTTAAAGCACAAAGCAAATTCGCTAGCTGAAACAAAATAGAGTAGATGCTGACGGCTGACACATGGGTTGCCACCTTGGACAGAGGGAACATCGAGTATCCTTGCTGCTTTTTTCTTATTCTTTCACATGAAAGAAGTTTAACTGCTCAGGTGAAACTTGTAAAACCAGAGCACCATGCACACTCAATCACTGTGCACCCAGCACCATCACCTGGCCCGTGTGCTGAAGTGAGAGCTGCTGGGCTGGAGAGACAAGATTTCCCCTTCCAAGAGGCATCTCAAAAAGGTTTATGGCTCACTGAGGCAGCTCAACCCCCAAATGAGCAAAAATGCTGATGGTGCCACAGCTTGGGAAGCACCACAGGCAGGACAATGCACTAAAAAGCGCAGCAAGATGAAACAAAAGCAGCCTCACTGCCCCCATGGTGCCAGGGTCACACACACATCACAGATACCGTTTTCTCACAGTATTTGCAAGGCTGCCTTTATCTCAACTTTTAGCAAAGCTAGTGGTTGTAGTGATTAAGGTACAGACCCCGTTGATGAAGCAACAAGCAAGATCCACTTTATTGAGAGGATGCAAATCTTATATAATGTTTCTGTATCCAGTAAACAACTATCCCAGTGAATTTCCACCTGTGAGAAACCCAGTTACAGCCATAGAGTGCAACCCACTATTTACCACAGATGTGGCCCTTATCTTCATGTTTTCTGTCTAATGCATCCTTTTCTTGTTAACTCATGGGTCTTAGTAAAGATTCCAAGGTCTCAACAAGCTAGCAAGCATGAGCACACCAGCCATTTGCTCTGTGCTTGCTGCTAATACCATGGGGATGCCCAGGCATCGGCCGCTTCTCCCAGCACACACACAATACTGGAATCTTTTATGCCCACAAGTGGTAAAGACATTAGGGATGGAGGCTGATGTGTTTCAAAACCACTAAAGACACCGGGCATGTTGGCTGTGGCCGCCGACTGCATTCTCATGGCTTTCTCTCCTCTAGGGATCGATTCCGAACTATGACCAACGTCCTTGGGGATGCCCTGGCTGCTGGTATCATAGCACATGTCTGCGAGAAAGACTTTGCTCCCAAGCACCCCGCGGTATGTACAGCTCGTCTAGGGGAGCAGGAGATGCAGTGACTGCACAGACAGCACAACTGGTCGCTTCAGCGTCTAAAACTGGGGTTTTTTCTTTTGCAGCAGGATCCAGGAAGCAACACAGACAAGTTTCCTTCTGCAGAGACCTCGCAGCTGCATCCCAAAGATAACGTGATCGAAATGATTGAAGAAACTTTGTTCGATCAGACAGGAGTTCGTTACAACATCTGTCAGGTGTAGAGCACAGCAATCCTGGTCCAGGAATGGGAGCTTTGTGCAAAACGACAACACTGCGAATGTCACGTGTGGATGCTCTGCAAGATAGAGGCCTTACTTGGCACAAGTGGGAAAATCCTCTCTTTCCTTTGAAGATCGGGACTCTCCAGCAAATGCCATGCCAGGGGAAGAGCCAGCTCATCCCTGCAACTGTGGACACAGCTGCAAGCTCACAGCCCTGGAGTAGTTGGGATAAGAAGGGTTTCTGCTTCACGTTTTTTTTCCAAGACCAGTTCTTTTGATGGCTGGGGGGGCAGCAGGTATAGAAAACCAGCACTGGATGAGACGAGAAAGCAGCAGAGATGGGACAAAACCCGACACCCCAGGTCAGCAGCCTGGATCTGCTGGCCCGGCTGTGTTCTATACTGGTTTATTTTCTTATTACAGAGACTATTTTTTTAAAACCTATACTTTTTTTTATTACTAGGTTCTCATCTAAAAACTAAGATTAGGTGGGTTTTTGTCTAGAGCTCAAAATCCGAGTTGGATGCAACTGGATTCCCAACCATTCCAGACGGTCGGTTGGAGTGTCCCACCCGGCACAAAGAGCGAGGGGCCAAAGGACCAGCTCTATGCGCAGTTTAACCAGCTGGTTTATTACAGTGAAACCATCTGACCAGGCCAAATTGCAACCGCGTTGATTTTCCCAGCTAAGGATCTGTCCCTAAGTTCAAATTCCATTTACAGCCTTAAACCCCAGGCTTCCCAGGGCAGCCTCCTCCACAAAAGCCTTTTATACCAACAATTCATATCATTAAATTAATTTCTCTCTTAAATGCCATCTCATTCCCTTCTCCCTCTTTGTCTTTACAGCCACAGCATTAAGACTCATGGAAGCAGCTTAAGCTCCCACTAACATCACTGCACTGTTCTCCAATTGCACGTTAAGAAAATATTTCCTGTGTGTAATCCTTTGTGTTGGAGTCGGGGGTATTAAAATACTTTCCAATTTAGAAGAAACATTAATTCTACTTTTGCCAAAAGAAAAGCAGAAGTTATTAAATACCATAAACCAGCCTTTGCACAAATCTTGTCTTCTTCTCCCTATTAACTTCAAAAAGCTGTCAAAGCATCAGAATCATGGTCAGGGTAAGCTCGAGGTGCTGCTGTTAAGTCTTTCCTGCACTTTCCTCCTAGGGTGGTTCGGTCTTTATAGCTTCTTAAACGTTACTGTCCGGCTTTTCATTAATCAGAGCAGTTCTGTCATTTGCAAAAGGAAAACTAATCACATTTCAAATCAAGAGACCTCAGCAGCAGCCCGGGCCACCCCCTCCTCCCCTGATCGTTCCTCACCAGCTGGATGCACCGTTTAGCTCTGCAGGATGTCGAGTGGTTTGTAACAGCGACTACTGGCTGCTCTGCTGCACCCAGAACAAGGTCAGGCATGGAGAGAAGCTGGTGAACACTGGGATCAGCGCAGGAAGGACATGGAGCTGTTGGAGAGTCCAGAGGAGGATACACAGATGACCTGAGTGCTGGAGCTACCTCTGCTACGACGCCAGGCTGAGAGAGCTGGGGTTGTTCAGCCTGGAGAAGGCTGCAGGGAGACCTTAGAGCAGCTTCCAGTGCTGAAAGGGGCTCCAGGAAAGCTGGGGAGGGGCTCCTGATCAGGGAGTGCAGGGATAGGACAAGGGTTTTCGAGCTGCAAGAGTGGAGATTGAGATTTTAGGAAGAAATGTTCTCCTGTGCAGGTGGAGAGGCTCTGGCCCAGGTTGCCCAGAGCAGTCGTGGCTGCCGCATCCCTGGAGGGGTTCAAGACCAGGTTGGATGGGGCTTGGAGCTCCTGATCCAGTGGGAGGTGTCCCTGCCCATGACAAAGGGTGGAATTGGACAGGGTTTGAGATGCCTTCTAACCCAAACCATTCCATGATTCCATGATCAAGGCAGCTCCCAGCTCTGGGACAGGGACACTGGTGCCGCTCGCTCACAGTAGCCCGGCTGCCACAGCTGTCTACAGCCCCCAGACTACAGATGGACAAATAGATGCTTCCAAAGCAGGTTGTTCCAAAGCAGCCACTAAAACCAGGCAAGATTAAAAGGATAATTTATCAGAGCTGTTTAGATGCCTGTTTTACAGGGCAGGGACTAGTCCCTGGAGGCACCCACATCACTCACGGATGGCTCGAGGGGAAACCAACCCAGCAGCAAGAGCATCCAAAATTAATCCCATTTGTCACATACATTCCTCTCTCATTAATGACCTGTGGGCACTGCAACACAGAATCTTAATCCTGCAATAAAAGCCAGGACAGAATGTCCATGATAGAGGTTTCCCAGGTCAGCGGTTGGGATGCAGGATGGGGATTCAGGCGCTCACTCACATAACAGGGCTCTGTCTTCTGCAGAGCAGCCAGATTTCCTCTGCTCCCTCCAGAGGCTGCAGTCCTGCGAGTAATGACTTAAAACAGTGCAAGCTCACTGCGATCGGAAAACAAACTTTTACTGACCAAAGTGAGTATTGCTTCCAAAGATAAAATCTAGAGCTAGTGAGTGAACACAGTGCAGTTTGCCTTGGGATTCACGAGCACTGTTGGTGTTGGCACCATCTCCAAGTATCAGGTGAGATCCATTCCAGCAAAGCTGATTTGTGAAACCAGCAGCAAGGATGTTGGTTCTGTCAAAGCTGGATGTCAGAGGCAATACAACCTCATATCTTATGGGAAACACAAAGAGAGCTTTAACCCCTCCCCTGTCTCAAAGCAAGGCTGCAAACACTTTGCCCCTCTAACAGAATAGAACAAGGGGAAAAAATAACTCTAAATGCTTCTGACCACCTGTTTGTGGTCTGCTAAAGAGTGAAGCCATCATTACCTTCCCTGGAGGTGTTTAAGGCACGGGTGGACAAGGCACTGAGGGGCATGATTAAATATTTGATAGGAATGGTTGGACTCGATGATCCAGTGGGTCTCTTCAAACCTGGTGAGTCTATGATTCTATGATTACGGATTGGAGAAATCCAAAGGACCTGCTGCTCCGCGGGGAACAGCAGCCTCGATTGGCTGAAGGTGAAAGCAGGCAGGCACCCATCCAGCATGACTTTAAGTACACAGAGTAATGAAACTCAACAGTGGCTGAGGGACAGGAGATTGCTGGAAGACAAGAAAGCAGCACAGAGTCTGGATAAAGCCACTGGGCATCATCTGTAGGAGAGAATTCCATCCTGACTACATCCACGAACACCAGGACTAGAGGGAGGTGATGCTACGTGCTCCACACCTGGCGAAATTACCTTGTCACTCTCTACAACTACCTAAAAGGAGGTTGGAGAGGTAGGTGTTTGTCTCTTCTCCCAAGTGAGAGGTGACACAAGAGAGAATGGCCTCAAGCTGCATCAAGGGAAATTTAGACTGGACGTTAGGAAAAATTTCTTCATAGAAAGGGTTGTCAAGCACTAGCAGAGGCTCCCAGGGAGGTGATTGAGTCCCCATCCCTAGAGGATTTTAAAAGGCAGGTAGATGAGGTGCCTTGGGACATGATTTAGTAGTCGATGGGTATGGTTGGAGATGATGATCTTTTTCAACCTTATGATTCTACAATTCCATGAAATCAAGGCATCTCACATAGCAACCTCCCTCAAAAAAAAGGGCAAATACGATTAAATCCCACTGACTGACACACTGTGCCTTCAGAGCGTTTCAGACTACTTTCCTAGATGCCTGTGAGGAATAAAAGGTGTCTCTCATCATTCCAGCAATGGAAACACTAAGCTGTTCCCCTTGTATTTCCCTTCAGCTGCAGCCCAGACCTGAAGCATGTGGCACACACACACTAACACTGAGATGTGGTGGACAGAGACAACACAAACACCAAATCTAAGTTTTTTTCACTGGAAACCCTTGTTTTCATTACAAATATAAACATCTTGGCTGACACTGTGATACAGATGTTCCTGAGGTTATGGCTGGAGTGTATAAAATTGGAATAAAGTTGGAGAGCAACTGGGAGAAGGAATTTGTTCGATACCCAGGTATTATTTCCACTGAGTTAAAAAAAAATCACAAAAAGCTATCCCCATAAACTAAAATTCCTCTGAAAGGTATTGATGAGGGTTTGTGGTAAGGAAGTAAAAGGAAAGGCAGAAGAAGCCCTTGGCTTTATGGCATTTCCCAAACACCAGCAGAAAATCTACAGGTTCATAGAATCATAG